>CANUEP010042784.1:0-12730 GCA_947857235.1 Jatropha podagrica | reverse complement strand
GTATAGTAAAGCCCAAAATAAATGCATTCTTCCACAAACAATCTCATTTCTCATTCACCATTCCTTATCCAAAAACATTTTAAAATTAACACTTATTATTTCAAAATCACTTAACTTACAACTTACGAAAATTACCACATTATTTTTTTATACTTAATAAAATAAATTCAAATGGACATATTTAAAATAAATATACTAATATGGTATAAAAGTACTTAAATCAAGAAATTTTCAGCATTTTCATAAACCTGACCTTTGCTGTGTTCTCAGGGTATAACTGAAGTTATAGGACTTTAAATTGAGTGAAACTTAATTCATTAGAAAGATAAGATAAAATTCTACAAATTTCATGAAAGGACCATAGTCTAGATAATTTTCTAAGAGGATGAAAGAAACCCAAGAGCACAGACCAACAATCCAAACACGATTTAGCACAACCAGTTTTGGTATAAAAATCATAAGTTGAGATATAGGTATTCAAATTGGAAATAAGAGGGTGATTTAGAAAGCTAAGAAGTAGAGATACAACGTTTATGAAGAACAAAAGACATTATCTTGCCATTTTAGTGGCCAAAATGGACAATCAATTCGGATATACAAGTGAGACGCCATAACAGAACCAGTTTTAGTATTTAAATCATAAGTTGAGCTACAAGTATTGGAATTGAATATAAGAGGATGTTTTGGAAAGCTGAGAAATATAGCTACAACTTTGATGAAGAAGTCAGAAATAAATGGAAATTATAAAAGGTTCGAAAAATGACTTCTAGTCCCACCTAAGAACACATCTAACATCAAAATTTATCAATTTAACCAAAACATACAAAATTTCTAAAATTCATTCAAAAACCTAAAAATTAAAAACTTAAAGAAATGAAAAGGAAAGAGAATATTATTGCACTAACCTTCAAATTAAGTTTGGTTAAGCTTAATCAATCTATTTCCTTCTCATTCCCTTTTACTTTAGAGAAGGTTTCAAATCTAACATATCTAAGCTATGAATTTCACTTATTAATTCACTAAACCAAAATTCACAACTTACTTGATTTGCAGTAATTCTCCAAAGCATTTGAATTTTATCACCAATTCTCACTTCTCTAAGTTAATTCTTCAAGTTTTATCACCTTTCTATGGTTTAATTTGGTTAATTTGTGTTAGTTTTGGTAGTAAAGGGAGAAGAAAGAAAAATGGTGCAGAGGGAGAGGAGTTGGCATTGGAGAATGGAGAGGAAGAAGAAGAAGTGGTATGTAGATAAGCTTTGTTGACCATGTCAACAAGCTAATGTTGCTAATTCACCAAAATTTGGCAAGTGTATGGCTTAGATCAAGTCAAGGTATTCTAATCCAAAGGCTCTAAATATTCATCCATTAATTCTCTTCCAAATATTACTTAACTCCACCAATTAATTAAATTAACTCCACAAAAATAACTTCTCAATTATTCCTTAATATACTATATTAGAAAATAATTTTAATTAGTTGTAGCAATTCTTCAAAAATATTCATGAAATATTTTCTACCCACCTAAATCATGCAAATATACTCCAAAAATAATAAATAAAATATTAGATGCACGTAATAATTTTTTTCGGGCCGAAATAATACCAAGTCTCGGATCAATAGTACTATTCACATACCGATAAATCACTATTACTAACACTGAAAAAGACACTGAAAAATAGTTCGTTACAGTTACTAAATGTAACTCCCCATATCCGGTCCTGTAGGACTAGACAGTGAATGTCACATTTTGTGCCAATGACACAGACTGATTTACTTAATAACTCAATATGACAATTAAGTAAGAAAATAATTTGTTTTAAAATGAGGGTAAATTTTTTTTTATTATATTAGAATGTCAGCAGAAGATTTAATAATTTCAGAGAAGACTTTTAAAATAACTTAATAACTTTATAATCCAAATAAATAAATTTCTAACAAAATCAAATAAAAAGAATAAATCCCTTTAGAATAAAATTTCTTCTCATATAACTATAAAACAGTATTTGCAAAAGAATGTTTGAATTAATCATTAGTTCCTCAATGGGACCTCTAATAATAAGATTTAATTAATCAATTTGAATTATAAAAATAGTCTCTTAATTAAAAACAACCCAAATAAGTTTAGCATTTAATTTCAATTCTCAACCCACTACTTACATCCTCCATAATTAATATTTATACTACATACCAAATTCTTAATATATACTTAAATGTCTGAAGAACATCCTCCTCCTCCGATGCTGGAATTCTGGATCACCTCAGTCTATAATATCTTCAACCTGGGCGTAAGAGAAACTCATCGCGTTGAGTATAAGACTCAATGGTGCTATTTATAATTTAATCAAATAATAATTTTAGAAACATAAGTCTTGATTTCCTTTATTGTAAACATTTATATACAAAACATTAATAATCATTTTTATCATTACATTAAATATTTATCTTTAACTTTTTTTTTAAATATTTCAAAGCCAATATTCAAATTTATATATTATAAATTTACTACTTACCAATATCACATATTCTTTCAAATTAAGAACATATAATCAATCAAAATCATAAAACTTTAATTATTATCTTAATT
This sequence comes from Jatropha podagrica, assembly GCA_947857235.1. Lineage (NCBI taxonomy): Eukaryota > Viridiplantae > Streptophyta > Magnoliopsida > Malpighiales > Euphorbiaceae > Jatropha > Jatropha podagrica. The sequence continues at coordinate 10,144 of CANUEP010042784.1, read as the reverse complement.
TTCTTAAAAATCGATTCTTTCATATGGGGCTCAGATACACTTAGGAGAAAATGAAGCAGATAAGATTTTAGAAACGGAATCAGAGAGGCATTATATGCCAACAGAATCAGAGGGGCAATTCAGAAACCAACTTATGCAGATAATCATAGAAGCATCTAGAGCCCACATTGATACATAATGACATTTATTTGCCAATAAAAATCATAGGGGCATCTAGAGCCTAATAAGAACAGATAAAGCGCGTCCGCTCAAACAGAAGGCATCCAGAACCTAGCATATGATTATAGCTTATATTATATCAGAATGGCATCAAAGCCGAGTATGCTCATCTTATAGAATAAATCAGATCATACAACAGAATCACACTAAGTATAATAGAACCCAAAAACTTATATATATATTTTTTTGCTTATTCAGAATATTTCACATATAATATGCTCTTTCCTTATTTTGCTTTTAGATATCATAAAATATAAATGATATATGATTTGATATTGATATCCGTATTCAATCAATATTCAATATTTAAATAAAACCACATTGGCATTTTTCATTTTACAAATACTGCTCAAACATTCAATTATAGTCACCTTTCAAACAATATATATAAGTAGCTAACATTCTCTTTTTCATAAACATAGAATTTTCATAAATCAAATACAATCATATAAAATTCATATTATATTAAATATCACTTCTTTTCTTTCAAAACCATAAACTCATATTTCAATATTTCATTCAAGAAAATAAATCACTTAATTAAAAATAGAAATAAGATCAAACACATTTATAATTTTTAAATAACATAAATAGTTAGTATTGCACTGACCTGGCTTATAAGGCTATATTAGCCTGCTTTTCTTATTTATACTCTAATCCATTTCTGTGGTTTATCCCAACCTATAAACAATTTATACAATTTATTTTAGTTACTTGTTTCAATTCTATACTAATGTTATATTCATATTATTCTTATTTTCTTTTAGTTTATATTTACATTCATTTCATCGAATCTCATAAAACTAATAAATCTTAGTATTTATTTCATTTACTTTTTACTTTTAGTTTAGTACATTTCATTCTAAACTGATGTTCTTAGTCAAATCAATAAATCTTCAAATTTCCAATTAAAACTAGTATTTATTTCATTTACTAATATCACATATATATATATATATATATATATATATATATAATATACATAAACATATACTTATTTAAATCCTTGGATATATTTGATTTTATCTGAGAACTAAATTTTATTTCTCACTAAATTTGGTAACCTCTTTTTCAATACCATTTAAAATAGATGCTTAACTTATTTATTTATAATCAGGTGTGTATGCATATATACAACTATTTATTTTACCAAACAAATATAATAGAGTTTTGAAATAAAAACCTTAATTTTCTTTACACTGCTTTTCCTTAAAACTCATTTTAAATTCAATTTTCAAATCTCTTTTTTTTTAATTTAATCAAATACAATTCATTTTTGTATTTGCTAAATTAATTTATTCTTTTATCAATTTCCTTCCTAATTTAATAATACAATTTGTTATTTTATAATAATAAACTTAAATTTCAAATCAATTCCCCTTTTCTATAAAAATTTAGGTAGCATTTTATTTGTAATTAGAAAAGTCCATATTACACATTTCTAAGCAATAGCTCAGCCCATCCATCGGGCAACTTACAGTTATTTCTCATCCGCCATTCTTAGAAATTTCACAATTATAAATTTTCATCTCTCAATACCTTTTCAAAGGTTACTTTATCTTTAATTCACATTTCCAATATTTATTTGATCATTAGCTTCTTAATAATTCAACTGTCTCCATTTAATATTTTCTCAACTTACAATTTCTTATCATTTTATTATTAATAATTCCCATAATTAATTTCGCAATTCATTTCACTCCGTATTTCATTTAATTACTTAATTATAATTAAACCAATTTAAATTATCCAACCGAACAAATTTCAATCACAATTGGTTCGAAATTTAACAACTGAAACTTAAAGTATACCGATTGAAAATCAGGCATTGGATTCATGTCCAACGCGCAAAATGCCACGTTCTGCCTCTTGGGTGGTTGCATTTTTCTGGCCACCATGCACGACGGAGACTGTGGCGGTCCGGTGACTGGCTGGACCGTGCAAATAAAAATAAAGTGATATGATTATAGGGATTATTAATTGCTACTTTGGTGATAATTAAATTATATGGATGCTCATATATCAAATTTTGGATCAAACATAATTATGGTATCCTGTGGTTGATTGTGGAATAAGTAGGAAAATTGATTTCCTTGAGATTATTTTGTTATCGATGTTTGAAGTAATTATGGAATCCTTAAATGTTATTATTCAAGATAGATGTGGTGATCATGACCATATGTGAGCTTATAAGAATCTAGAAAAAAAAAAAGAATGATTTTCTTGAAGTAATATTATTGTTGATATTTGATGTGTCTATTGATATCTTAGATGATATACAAAATTTGAATGCAATATTTATAAGTAAATATAAATGTATAAGCATGGAGCGATGAATAATTCCTTCAGGCAGTTTAACAAATCATATAATAAGAATATTATGCTATGATGGGTGTATGAATTGGTAAATGACAAAGAATATGTAAGAATGAATCGAATGGTTATTTAAATAATAATTTTATATAGTGGAAATGATTTGGATAAGTAAGAAAGGGTATGAATTCGAAATAATATATTTAAATTCAATGGAGAATATATAAAAATGAATTTCAGGAATTATTAAGAGAATGTGTAGAGTAGTTTGTATTAAAAAATATGGGATATAATATAATTGAAGTACGATCCTAGTATAAGAACTTTGGATAAAAATTTAATGATTTTGATTTGTGATTTTAAAGTTGTAAAGATAAATGCTCTTTTGACAAAAAGGGAAAGGTGCAATTTATTTTACTTAAGTGAAAATTTTATAGTACAAATGACATATATCTTGTAATTATTATTTGGTAATGAAGTGAATTCTGCAAATGGAAAATAGTGAATGCATTGTGGAGAAAAATATGTTTCGATTCTGTATTAATTATTTATGAAGTCTATAGTATTGTGAATAAGTAAGATGTTATGGTTACAAAAGTATTAATTGTTGTTTGGTAAAAATATATTATGTGAAATTTTCATTTTGCCAATTATTGGAGAAGCATGAAGTTGGCATTCTATGCTGAATTTTGAGTAAATAAGAGAAGTTTAACTTTCTTAGAATTATATTATTTTGATGCTTGGAGTATTGACTGAAATCTCTAGATCTTTTATAAGATGACTTGCAGTGATTATAAATGATAAAGAGCATGTAGAAATAAACTCTTTAGATAGTAAATTATGGTTATGTGTGGCATAAATGATATGAAAGGAATTAAAGAGACAATTATTATTGCTTGGTGACTTTGAAAAAACAAAATTGAATTATGGTTTCTATGAAATATTGATGATAGAGAGTGATAAGCATCAGAATATGGTTTGAGATTAAAACAAATTATGAAGTTTTAAGGATATGCAGAGATTTATGGGATAAAAAAAAGGGAGAATTCTTACACATTATATGATAATGATTCCTAAGTTGAAATAATTATGAGCATTCAGATAATTGATATCAATTATCCTGTTTTAAATATATAACAAAAATAGATGTTTCTTATAATGGTTTACGAAAGAGTAAGACCTGGTCGGTTTAGGTATATGATAGACATGTTGGTATAATTTTGGACAGTTAAAATTGTCAAATATTGATTACGATGTTCGTAGGTACTTTGTGTAGTAAACCAAGTAAGGTGTATGATGAGATTAGATACTAGTTTGTTAAAGAGGAACTAAAAAGAAATAGAAAGGATTACGAGTATTAATATTAGAGAGTAGAGATTTAATTGGAATTTCGAGGATGAAATTCTTTTCAAGAGAGATAGAATTGTAACATCCCAATTCCTGAATACTCGATCAAATTATAAGAGGTAATTTTTTTTTATAATTAAATTTTCTTATATGTTAAACAAATAAATAGTTTGACTATAATTTTTATCCATGACTAATTTTATTGTTAAATTTATCATTATTACTATAAAATTAAGAAATTTCACTAGGCAGTTTTAAATTGGCTTCTCAATTTGTAGAATAATTAAATGGTTTTATTGATAATTTTTAATAAATATTAGCATTAAATTATAAAGTTAAAAATTGAAATACCAAAAGAAATAAATTATTAGTTGATAAATATTATGAGTATTAATTTAGGTATAGTGTGTACATAGTATTGGTGATAAATAGTGTTTAGTTGAGGTTAAGGTAAATATAATAATAATAATAATAATAATAATAATAATAATAATAATAATAATAATAATAATAATAATAATAATAATAATAATAATAATAATAATAATAGAAAAAAAAAGAAGAAATCTAAAGGAAAAAAAAAATGTTCTCTCGTTTTCTCTCTCGCCGACAACACTCTCCCTCTCACTGCCATCGTTGAACTCGTTTCTTCGGCGACCAAGGTTAAAGGTTGGACACAGCAGCGGCACGAGCTCGATGAGACGAACTCATCTGTTGTCTTAGTTTGTAAGATGGAAGCCTGCAACGATGAAGCCTGCAACGATGGAGCTCGCGGTTGGGTCTCGAACGGCAGTGTGTGATTTCGGCAGTGAGCATTTTTTCTCTCTTGATTCTTGCGATTAGGCACTAATGGTGAAACCACCATTGAAGGTGGCGTGGAGGTGCTGTCAAGCTTGATCGGGTCTGGTAGAGGACCGATCTCGCTAAATCAATGCTAGAAATGGAATCTATGATGAAAATGGAGTAGAATAGTGGTATTCTTGTTAAATTATGGGTGGTTAGAGTTAGGGCGTTACAAGCCACTTGCTCAACTTGCATATGCAAAAGTTTGTCTACACCGCCTATGTGAAGAAAAAAATAATAAAATATTCATTTGAATTTGAACCAAGTTCATTGCTTCTTCAAAACGTTGCAGTTTCAGTTCAAAGGACCAGGCAGGAGATCATTTTGAAGCTTCATTTACTTGGTTTAGATTTCTCCATGCAGCTACTTCCTTTTCTTTAGCTGATATGAGGAATTCTTGATTGGTTTCCATTAGTCCACGTTTTCTTATGTGAACTTGTACCAATTGACCTACCAAGCTGCTCTCTACCATGTGAAAGGTAATATAAATTGCTGAAGGAGGCAGCTTACAAGGCTAGGTTCAATGCTTCTATCAAAACTGTGACGTTTCAATCCAAACGGTCTGGTGAGAGGTCGTTTTAAAATCCACTTTATGATTGGTTCTCAGCTGTCCATATTGATTAATTTTTCATCATTCTTTTTGAATTTATGAACATTGGATAGGGGCTTTTCAGTCTTTCCAGGGACATGACTTGGGTTAAATATTAACAAGGCTTTAATAGCCTTGTTTGATGTCAAATGGGTCTTATGTGGTCCATTTTTGCTCAAAATAGTAGATATTAGTGTAGTCTATATGATTATTCAAGAAAGAGAGAAAATCAAGCAAAATGAATTTTTATTCTTATTTTGATATTCAAAATGAAGTTAAATTTAATTAAAATAAACAGTAAAATATATGCATATTTTGTTATTATCAAAATCTCCCACACTTAAATATTTGCTTGTCTTCAAGCAAATGCAAAATGTCCTTCATGTAATGAACGAAAAATCTCAGCTCAATTTACACTCACATATTAAATTCAAGGTAAATTTCAAGTGAGAGATTAATCAATCATAAAGTTCTATCATGCTCAAAGAAGTATTTGACACACTCAATTAAGGTCATGTTCCTTTTAACAAGTTCTCACAAATTTACTTCAGTCATGTGAAAATAAATATACTTTAGGAAGATACAAACCTGCTTTTAGAGAAAGATGTGTGCTAGATGTATAGACAGTTAGATATATGGTTGAGTTCCCAAATCCCATAGGCAAATTTCACAACACTTTCTCCACTAATGAAGGAAAACACAACTTCAAGGAATCAACAGATTTTGTAGGGTTGTATCGGGGTAAAGGGGATTAATATGGGTTAACATAAAAGAAAAGTTTTAAATAAGGCTTAAAGTGAGAAATTATTCTTTTGATTTTCAAATTTTGTAAAATAAGGATGTTTTTTACTATTGTATTTGAGAGAGCTTCTTATTCTGTACCAATAAGTTCTTTCCTTTGCTTCTTGTCTTTCTTTCTCCTTTTCTTTCTCCCTTTATTTTTGCATTTTTTTTCATACTAGGAGATCTTTAGAGACAGGGAAATATACAGAACTTTTGTGTACTTGTCCTTTCTTCATGGTGTCCCATTTGCTGATTGAGATTATTAGACTTCTTAATGCAATTTTCTAGCAAATGGTTTTTTATGGTCTCACTTCTTTTATTGAACTTGAATAGACCATGTAATTTTTAGAGAAGGAAAAATGCTCTCATATAGTTTAGTTCAATCTCCTTAAATTCGCTACTTAAAAATCAAAGAAATAATTTTCTCAAAGGTGATAGTCGAGAAGGCTTTTTCAGTTTTTGGTTCTTTATATGGGTTATTTTAAAAGAAAAATGGATAAAAGCTCAAAGGGGCTCACAAGGGTTAAACTTTAAAGGGTAAGATGGAAGGTTAATGTGGTTAAACTCAAAGAAATGCCTGAATCATGTCCCTATGAGTGTGAAAACCTTAAAATTTCGCTTTGAAAGTCTTGAAAAAAAAATTTATTTTAGGATTTGTGTCTTAACACCTTTCACACATAATTTTCCTTAAGCAAATTATATGCTACCAATGTATCATCTAGTTTCCACAATTATGAAGGTAAATAGCAAGTTCCAGTCCTTAAAATACAATCTCAAAGTGAGTGGTTTTACACCTAAATGAAAAATCAAGGCTTAAGGATCTGACCAATTCTCATCATTAAAAAAACCAGGAATTTAATATTCAACGACAAATTTGAGCTGTTTTGAAGACAATTTTATGCATATTCATCAAAGTGTTCTGCCTCTAAATATGCAACATTAATCAATAGGTAGAAAAATGCATGAAAGTAATAGCAAAGGTATGATGCCGAAATGACCTCTGAAAAGCTCTTTTGGGAGATCGTTTTGAATGAAATCAATAAAGATAATGCAGTTTAAGCATACCTCCCACACTTAGATTCAACATTGTCCTCAATGTGGACATCAATCCTGCTGTATGCTCAAGTTTGAACAAAACTCAAAAAGATATCAAGGTGAGCATCATTCAATTCATAAACAACAAACATATTCATACATAACATAAAATAACAAAAAGGAAATAAAATAAGAACAATGATTAATAAAGAACTAATAATAAAAGTCAGATGCTAAATTAAAAAAAAAAGAGAGAATAATACAACCTAAAAAGTGAAAATAACATACATAGAAAAGCATGAAAACATAAAGAATGTGGTGGGCTTTTAATGAATGAGAAATGGACTGGTATGGGCTAGTTTGGATAAAGGCCCATGACTAGAAATTAAAGAGTGGGCTCAAAGTCCACGTTTTCAATGGAAAGAATTCGCACTAGTCGAAACGATCGTTGAGAAGGTCATTTGTTGATCGTTTCGAACTGATGATCTAGAACAGGTCCAGTTTGAGAAAAAACAAATTATGAAGCCACTTTCACCATTTTGTTCATGCATTTTCAGAGAGATAGATGAGAAAATAAATCACAAAAATTATAAGAAAATAAACACACTCTTATTATTTTATGACATCCACATCAACCTAGGAAATATAAACACAAAATGATTTTTTTTTTTTTTTTGCAAAATATGGTCTAGCAAATATGTACATAGGCCATGACCTAGGTTTTATCTAAGTAAAAGGTAACTAAGAATGTGAAGGGCAGAGATATTTAGTCAAGGATGGGTAGGGACTCTAGGGCTTAACCCTTGGGAATCTATGAGTTGGTTCATGAAAACTAAGAAGCAATTGACCTTAGCTTCAATGCCTTCCAAACGGATGACAATGGCATCGTTGGAGCTAGTTGAAGGGTGAACACCTTCATGGATAATAGGAACAGTCCGCTCAATCTCCATTGGAAGGTCCTCTTCTTCCTCTAAAGGTTCAAGTGGTTGATTGAATGTGCCATGCATGACCATCTCATCTTCTGATTCTTCTTCTTAAGTAGCTTCGTCGCTCTCTTCTTCATCTTCTGATGTTTCAACAACCATATCACTCATTTACTCACCTACACATGCTATGGGATCTCCTTCTAAGTCACCATTCCTAGCTAAAAAGTAAAAATATCCCTCATGTTTAGCGACTGCTCTCATGTTAACAAGTGAGCTTATGGTGAATTTTTCTTTTTCAATATTTCCAAGTGGGCGTTCTACATATCCATCATCAAACACAATGAAACCCATGGCTATTCGGGTAACAATACCTCCAATAATTAAAGTGGAATGAGAGGCTTGGTGAAGTTTAACAAAGTGCCTACATAAAAATAATGCTACATCTATTTTAAGTCCATTATAGGCTACCCATAAGAGAAAAAGCTCCGCTTTAGTTATCCTTCTTGCACGTTGATGTCGTCCTAACAGAGTTTTGGATAAAAAGCGGTGAATGATCCTAAGAGGCTTGCTTCTCAAAGCATTGGTTATGTAGGAAGTCCTAAAAGGTGAATTTTGTCCTGTTAATAAAAGCCAAGCATCTCTCTCATTATATCCTATAGGTGGCTCTCTAAGACCATCAATGGGGGTTCCTAAGAGGCGGTTTAGTGACTGAATGGTGGTGAGATATTTAGTGAAATTGAATTCAAAACCAATTTGGCCAAAGGCATCAGGGTGCTCATAGTCATATTCAAATTTGAAAGTGGAAATGAATTCCAACGTTGACCTTCTATGAGTTCTACACCTAATTGAAAATAAAGTTTTCCATCCCATTTTCTCTAGGATACCTATGAATTCATCTTTAATCCTAAGTCTTTCTAGGAGTGTCTTAGTAAAATACCTAGTTGGTAGGACAGGTCTCCTTAGGCGAGCAAGAGGAAATTCTCTTGTTGGAAGTAGACTTGGATTTTGCAACTGGAATGGCTGGTCTAGCAGGTTGGAGGTGGTTGTTGAGGATGACTTGCGTCGGCGCTTGTAGATAAGCTTTGGAGAGGAGGCTTTACGTGGTGGCATCGTGACTAAGGGTGATGGGATAAACTTGCTGGAATTACTTGAAAAAGAGAAGGGAAAGAGGTGTTGCTGGGTTCTATGGTTCCACAAAGTATTTGAAAATGGAGAAGAAAAGTAACGTGCATGGCTTGTGAATAGGAAGATTTTGCAAATAAAGTTTGTATAAATACCATGCAAAAAGAATTTTGAAAGATGAGTGGAGTGTTTAATATGAGGTTGCATGCTAAAATAGGTGTTCATTAACTAAAAAGCAAAATTTGACACCTTGCAGTTAGGTGAATAGAAAGTGCACACCTGGGGAGCAGCTTTGTACAGCTGTTGCTGGTTGTGGCGAGATGTCCTGCGAGATGATCTGCTGGACGGTCCTTTCGTGTATGCATTGCCCTTTCTCATGCAACCAATTTCTTCATGCTTGACAAGTATTGTGAACACTCAATTTTTTCAGGCTCAAAAGCCTATTTTCCCGGACTGCAAACAGCCCGGCCGGACCAAAGGCCATTTTGGAAATGCATCAAAAGTATGCCAACATGGTACTTGAAACGTCCGGAAAATTACGAGGATCGCAGAACTGGTCCCTGAATATCTTTTGGAGGTCCGGAACTCCCGAAAAAGCCTCCGGAAGCAAAAAAGACAGAAAGGACGGGACACACCCGCCCAAGCAGGGCGGAACCGTCCGTCCAAGCAGGTCGGTCACGCCCGCCCTGCGGGCGGTCACGTCCGCCCTGGAAGGGCGAAACTGCCCGTCCAAGCAGGGCAGTCACGCCCGCCCTGCAGGCGGGCATGACCGCCCTCGGGTCCGTTTTCGCCTATAAAAAAGGCCCCCGGGCTCAGCTCTCCGCACAGTCTGTGTTGACGGACATTCCCTTACGCTCCTTGCGATTCTTTTACTGCTTTTCTGCATTTTTAGTTTCTGCATTCTTGTTTGTTATTTGGTCACCTAAAATAAACCAATTAATAAACCAATTAACGAGGAGCTTATTCT
>CANUEP010042744.1:0-31910 GCA_947857235.1 Jatropha podagrica | reverse complement strand
TATATATATATATATAAAAGCTGAAACAAAGAGAAAATTGCATGCTTCTTCCTACATCGAGTATTTTATTTATCTTTTTTAAGAAATTTTTAATGTTTTTATTTATTTACAATTTGATTGGTACCTAAAAATTCGTTCTTTATAATTAAACTTTAAAAATTAGTTTTAATAATATTTGCCTTATAGGTTTTTAAGTTGAAACTCATCAGATCTGAAAAAAATAAAACACTGAAACTCTCCTCCTATTGCCGCAGTTTCAAGAAGCCTCTGTTCTCGCCGTTCTCTTCTTGCCATTGCTAGCACCAATCTACTATGCTTATGTCCAGTGAAATCCATATGAGGTATTTTTCTCATTTTTTGGTTGTCCTTTTTAGCAATCCCTTTCCTATATGGATTATAAATATATGCATCAAGAATGCATTTAAGAAGCCTCTCTTCTCGCCGTTCTCTTCTCGCCATCACCACCACCGATCTACTATGCTTTTGTCCGGTGAAATCTATATGAGGTATTTTTCTCATTTTTTGGTTATCCTTTTTAGCAACCCCTTTCTTATTTGGATTATAAATATATGCATCAAGAATGCAGATACTAAAATTATCTATGCAAATTATCTATGCCTTTTTATTTTATGTAACTTTTTTTGTGTCTAAGCTTCTCTTTCTGTAGATACAGAAGCTTGATAACACTGAATTTATCTACTATGCTTATGTTCGGTGAAACCCATATGAGGTATTTTTCTCATTTTTTAGTTATCCTTTGTAGCAATCCCTTTACTATTTGGATTATAAATATATGCATCAAGAATCCAGACACTAAAATTATCTATGCAAATTATCTATGCCCTTTTGTTTTATGTGAACAGAAGCTTGATAACACTGAATTTGGAAATCGTTGGGCAAAATCCTATGTTCGGGTACCTATTTAATTTAGAATTGTATTAGTTTGTTTGAGACTTAATTTTCTAGCAATTTTTTTCCTATTTGGGTAATAAATATATGCATCAAGGATATAAGACATTCGTCCCATTTGAATATATATATATATATATATATATATATATATATATATTTAAGCTGAAACAAAGAGAAGGTTTAACGCGTTCTCTTTGTTCAACATTGTATTTTTCTTTTTTTAGAAAATTTTAAATTTATTTCTTATTGTTCTGTATTTTGATTGGCCAATACAATTAATTTTTTAATTTAATATGAATAATTAATAAGTTTTTATATTTAATTTAATCTAATCATCTAATCTAACTCAACTACAACTTTAACTTTTAAATTTTGAACTGTTACATATATCGTAACTTAATCCAACTAAAACACTTATTATATATAACTCTTCATCTCTTTAAACGTAATTCATTTGTTCATCATCTATTCTAATCCATTCTAAATAATTTGTAATATGTAATGTGTGCATATATTCTTTTAGTGATTTGAGTATTCTTTTATCATATGTATGCATGTTTATCATGTTCATTTCTTCATTATCAACTATTGCGTTATATCATTGTCATCTAATCTGGTTTTCATTAACTAATTTTATTATTCAACTGATATGAATTTAATGTTTGATCTAAATTTGCAATCATTTTTGCAGGTGTACCCTTCCTGTATTCCATATCTTTCATCAAAAAGTCTCTTGATTATTTCTGAGAGTTATAGAAGAAACTTTCGAGAAAATCCTATAGCTAAAAGTGCTTTAGGAGACCTGAATAATTTTGTCATAAACTTGAAAATACACATGGAAAAAGACATGCTTTTTCAGAGGGTAAGAAACAATTGGAGAGCTTGCTTTTTATTTTAATTTTGCTTGATACTTATTGACATGATTCCACTGTGTAGATTAGGAATATCTGGTGTTAGTACATTGTTTTAATTACGAAGTCACAGAGCACGCTTCAACTCTTTCGTTTCAAATAACCAATAATTCCTGTAGGTGGAACCAACCATAAAAAGCAACATCAAAGGTTGTAAGCATCGAAAAAAAAATAAAGATCTACTTTTTTGTCAAAAAAATTCTAAGATTGTTTTTAGTAAGCTGATTTGACCGGTTCTAATATGACTGGAACACAGATCTTTACCTTCTATCAGGCTTTGCCGATGACTTTTCTATTGCCATAGAGGTGTGCATGCTATTGGTATTTTGAACCTTTATTTTATAACTTATTCGTTTAAGTATATGTTCTCTGATTTGCAACTGCTATTTGTTTACAATTTGGTTTAATTATCTATTCGGTACATACTCATTTGGTTTGGAATGCTATTTATTTGCGCTTCTCTATATGTTTAGTATCTTTTGACGATTGATATTAACTGATAAAACACCTGAAAATGAAATGTAGATTATTGAATCGAACAGGATTATAGCAAATATAGAGAAGACTTAAGTAAAAAGTTACAGATTGTAATGTATTTATTCTAAAGAGAAATTAGGTAGGATATTAGTTATTGGAAGCCATTTTGTTACTGGCTTCTTCAAAATAGCGAGTTGTATATAAACACAAGACCAGAAAGCAATAAAAAATGATTCAAGACTTTTCAAGTTCAGATATTTTCTAATAATTGATGATCAATCCAATATAATTGGATTTACAAGTATCATTCGAGCCAACCAATAGGAACAACAAGATTACTAACTTAGATTATGAACAATATATTTATGTTAGCTCTTTCAGCATGTATTTGAACTATTTCTTTTTGTTTTTGTTGAAAGTTGGTAGCCATAAAAATTATTCAAATACCATTTTGGTGATTGTCATGCCTCTTTATTCCTAGGCATCAACCAAATTAAATTCATTACTTGAAGGTAGAATGATTGAAAGAGTCTAATATGAAATATAAGGAAACGATTGTAACTTTCCAAAGCCAACAATAGAGAAGCATAATCTATTTTTAATTTAAATTGGAATCATAATCTAATTTAAATGGAATAAAATAAAAGATAATAGAAAAAAAATATGTCCAAGTATTTTTGTTATTGATATTAGCATAAAAATGTAAATATATTTTTTTAAATAATAATAATAATAATAATAATAATAATAATAATAATAATAATAATAATAATAATAATAATAATAATAAAACTTAAGCATAACTTTTTTTTTTGGAAAAGAAACAAAATAATTATTTAAACAATATCAATTATCTGCCACGAGCAAGTGCAGAATTTCGGCTAGCAATAATACAAATAATAAATTCATATTAATAAAAATAAAATCTGTATGCTGAATGTTTAATTTAAAATAATTAAATATTTATTATTTATTTTCTTTGGTGTTGGTATCAATCTCTGTCTTTTTTTTCGGTGTTTATATTAATCTTTATCTCTCTCATTTTCTTTTACGTGTTTGTAACAGTTTTGGTTTCTTTCTTTTTAATGTGTCTATATCAATCTTGATCTCTATTTTTTTTTTTTTGTGTTTGTATCGGTCTCTATCTTTTTTTATTTCTTTTTTGTGTTTGTATCAGTCTCAATTTCTATCTTTATCCTTTTTTTGTGTTTCTATCAGTTTCCATTTTTATCTGTACATCTCTACATTTGCATATTATCTTTATCTTTTTTCTTTTGTGTTTGTTTCAGTCTCTATCTCTTATCTTTTTTTTTATTGTGTTTGCATAAGTCTCTATCTCTTATCTATCTTTTTTTTTTTTATCAGTCTCTATTTTTGCATCAGTCTCTATCTCTTATCTATCTTTTTTTTTGTATCAGTCTCTCTCTATATATATTTTTTGTTTGTATCAGTCTCTACATCTTATCTTTTTTTTTGTGTTTGTATCAGTCTCTACATCTTATCTTTTTTTTTTTTTTTTTTTTTTTGTTTTTGTATCATTCTCTATTTTTTTATTTTTTTGGTTTGTATCATACTCTACATCTTATATTTTTTTTTGTGTTTTTATCAGTCTCTACATATTAACTTTTTTTTTTTTTTTTTTTTTTTGTGTTTGTATCAGTCTCTATCTCTATCTTTTTTTTTTGTGTTTGTATCAGTCTCTATATCTATCTTTTTTTTTTTTTTTTTTTGTGTTTGTATCACTTTCTATCTCTGTTTATATATCTCTACGTCTATATATTATAGTTAAAGCATAGACAAAAAAGAAAAATATTCTACACTCTTTTGGTTTTATATTCTATTACTTTTATACTAGCCTCTTTTTAGAATTTTTACAATGGAGTACACATTAGTTGATCAATTGAACACAACAAGGGATGATTGGATAGTAAGAGTTAGGATTAGTAGGGTTTAGGAATCTTTGAATCTAAAGAAAAATGATGAATTAATCAGCTTGGATATGATATTAATTTATGAAAAGGTATTTGCTTTTTCTTTAAATTTTAGTACAAATAACTTGCTTTTTTTTTTTAAAAAAAAATTTCACTTGATTGTATTTTATTTAATTGCAGTGGAGCATGATTCATGTTACGATTCGAAAAAATCAAATCTGCAAGTATAGACATCTCCTTAATGAGGGAAGCATATCTGCCATAAAGAATTTTAAAGTTGTTGCAACTACATGGCAATATCAACCACTCCTCGGTGAATACAAAATATTTTTTCTCCAAACCACCTTTGTGAAAAGACTTGAAGATGAAATTGTCAATATTTCAAGACACGGATTCCAATTTGTCAGTTCAAAAATTATTGATTCAAGAATCAATAACATTACGATTCTTTCAGGTACGTCAAAATATCCTTCCAAGTAACTTATTTATCTGACATGTATAAGATTTTTGATACTTTAATGTTACATTTATTTCATTTTCAAATATTATTGGTTGTTTAATGGGAGTTGGAACTATTGAAGAAGTTGGCGTCTGAAGAAAAAAAAAGAGATGTTGCAATCATTACAAAAGAGTAAGATAATTTATTTCATATTTTTATCAATTTTCAACTAAATAATTGCTTCTCCTCACTCATCCATTTTATTATATGTTGTCTTCTACAACTTCACAACGATGAAAGTTAAATTATAGGGAAAACTTGCAGAGACTTTTGACTTCAGTTTTTATAACAAGGACCAAGGACCTTTCATCGTCATTACTACCTCCACTGAGATTAAAAAATTCCAAGGTTATGATATTTTTTATTTTTTCCATTAACATATTTTGCATTTTGTATTCTAATATTAATTACTATTCAATTTTTACCAAGGGAGGTTACTTTTTCTACTACTGATGCTTCGAAATTTTATATTAATTTACAAGTAGAAGAAATCTAATCAATGATTGAAAGGTTAGATTATGTATATGTAGTATATTGCAAATACAAATTACCATGAGCAATTTTAATGTGAATCATTATCTTTTAATTTAGGTTTTCATAAACTCCAACTGATGTTCGAATTCTTGAAAGTAGTCAAATGAATCAAATGCCATTAAAAGATCAGATGTTTATCAATAGAATGACCATTGAACAACTAAAGCAAATCTAGTGGGATGGTGGTAAAGAGGTAAATATTATATCATTGATTTGAGTGAAATTTTTTCGTAAGTTAATATTCATATGTTTTTTTGTTATTGATCACAATAACAAATTGTCACTATTCACGTGAAAATAATAGATATTGACAACTTTTACGAATAGTATTATGTCTCTTGCAATATTTGCAGCAAAAAGTTGGTCCCTGCTCAAAGTTTGTACATCTGTGATTGGTGCAATAAGGAATGCAAATTTCCATTGGTCAAGTAAGACAGTGTTTTTTAGAAATATTTCGTACATAATATAATTATATATAATACATTAAGGCTAATTTTGTTTTTGCAAAAATTGTAGGTACAAAATACATTTAAAAGTGTCAGATCACAGTGGAACTACTATAGTTGTATTATGCAACATGGAAGCTGAAAAGTTACTTGACACATAAACATCTAAATTGCTCAATAGACAAGCACGAAACAATGTAATTCTTCCTGTGCAGATTCGCAATCTTTCTAGTAAGTCATTCATCTTCAAGATAAAACTTAATGATTATAATTTAAAAAAGGCTTGGAGAATTATGGCATTAGCAAGATTTTTGTACCTAATGAGAAACTTGAAGTAGAGTACCTCTCACAGGTATCAAACAAGGTATATTAATTTGTCCTTGGTTAACTTTATTGTAGATTGGAGAATTATTGTATTAACAAATGACAAACCACAAAAATTTGAATATAACAAATCAATTGTAATTGAAGAGGATACGGATGAAGAAGGTACAAATGAAGAGTTAAAAATTAGCAAGAAGAGGAAAACAACAACAAAAAGGTATAATAATTTATCCTTGGTGTTAACTTTATTTTTTAACTTTATTTTTTAATTATAGATTTTAGATTAATTTTGATTTCATCAATCATGAATGTTACATTTTCATAATAATTATTTCTTCGCTTCAATCACATCAATTGGAAGATGATCTTGATGAAGAAGGACAAATCAATAAGAAGGGGAAAAGATCTCTAAAAAGAGGAAATTAGCATATTTTGCATTTGTCAAAGAACTTAGTTAGATTATATTCCTAATTTCTAAATGAATATTCTTATTATTGGTTAGCTAAATATTATATGGTATTTGAAAAGATTAGTTATTATTTGTATTTGAATTAGAGTTTGCTTATTTTATTCATTTTCTTGCATTTATTTCTATTTCTATATTTGTATGTTTTTTCTTTTTAGTTTTTTCTTTTTGTTTTTATTACAATTAGTTCTGATTTTCTACATGTATTTATAAAGATTATTATTTAATCAGTGAATTGCAATTGGTTCATTCCATCCTACACATATAGGTATTATGGTAGCTTGCTCTACAGGAAATGATGGACTTTAAAGTGGAATTGTCGCAAATTCTATCCTTTGGTTGTTTACTATTGGAGCTAGTACAACAAGCCCGCAATTTCAAATGTCATTGAACTTAGAAATAGCCTCCTTCTTAAGGTTCTTTTTATTATTTTTTTACTTCTTTACAAATTTAAATTTATCTCTAACATTGTAATTACATATTCTGAATGTGGTTATATTTTTCTTTTCTCATTTTTTCCCTTTTAATCTGAGTATGGTACCCATCTCTCTGCTGCTGTTGCAAAGACTAAATTTCAATTTCCCTGTTGTATGAAGAAACCTTTTCAGATTGGTTTGGATAAAGGTGCTAGTGATTGTGCCTTAGGCCAATAGTTTGGACCTTATATTATTTGAATTTAATTAATAAAGAGGTTACTTTTATTATTATTATATTATTTTTGCATATTTCTTTATAATAATATATATCCCTAGTCATAAGTGAAATATTGACTAATATAAGTTTGAATGTTTATGGTGATGCCATTCAAGCTTATAGGTACTTGTGGGGACAATGTACTGGATAGACCCTCTTTGAGATCATTACATGGGTTGATGTCATTAATGATCTCAATATGATTATGTCATTAAATCCTTAGACCTGAGGTCGTCATAGCGTCCTACATGATGAGCATTGTGTTTTGACATGATCAAATGTCATCTTTAATCAGATGACTATAAAGGTTATGGTTGAGCATAATGTAAATCATGTAGAGGATAGTG
This sequence comes from Jatropha podagrica, assembly GCA_947857235.1. Classification (NCBI taxonomy): domain Eukaryota; kingdom Viridiplantae; phylum Streptophyta; class Magnoliopsida; order Malpighiales; family Euphorbiaceae; genus Jatropha; species Jatropha podagrica. Next base: position 24,370 of record CANUEP010042744.1, on the reverse strand, counting down.
CACGATTGAGATGGGATTTGTTCCTCTTTCATAAGAGAGATATCTTTTGGGCCCCTTGATAAGTAGGACTGAGAAATGCATGGCCGTGCTCAAATAAATTGATACAGAGAGATCAATTTGACTTGATTTATCAGTTTGCTTACGAATCGAGAAATGGATATGTTTGAACAATATAAGTATGACGTGATCCATGAATTTTGTTCAAATTAAATATCGTGTAACAAAAGAAAGCATGACATGTATCATTAGGTTTTATATCGGACAAACAATTTCATATTTATTGGGTAATCATAATGTCTAGCTAGAGACTGCTTATGATTTGTGGGCTGCATTGTGAGTATGGCTCACTGCCAACTAAATATGGACCTATTGGGTCACACACTAGATTATCATGGACGAGCATAGGGTTATAATGAGCTTGAAATTTGATTCAAGGCCCAAGCGATTAAAAGAATCAGATTAGATGAATTGGGTTTAAATTAGGTTTAAAAGCCCATTAGCAAAATCTGATATAAAGGCTTTTTTTATTAGGGTTTTATTTTTAATATATAAGTCTTATACATATATATATATATATATATATATATATATATATATATATATATGAAATAAAGACGATCATTATGATGGATCAGAAAAATGCCTCCTTCTCCCTTTTAAAAGAAAAAAACCCTAACCGCAAATTACATCTGGTGGGATCGTGTGTGGATACCAGTAGAGAACGTTCGCCTGAGGAGCAGCATCTGTCTATGGTGAAGCACAACTTTGAACCCCATATTTGTAATGAAACCCTGTCATTCGAAAATATTGAGATACATGGATCCTGGGCGAGTTTTTGCCATGTCACGAATTTTTATTTCCATTGTGCCGTATGTAAGACATCTGCAAAAACCTAACGAAAGGTTCTCATGGAAAGAAGATTCACTTCGTTGATTAGGTTTTGCTATTTAGATAATCTTTTGGTTATCCTATTTTGTATTTAAGTTGCTTTAAAGTTGAAGGGCTTAGATAAAATTGTATACCCCATAATATTATTTATTAATAAGATGTGCTGTTGGTGATGTTTTACAGCTTGAACTAGGTTGTTTAGGAATAAATGGAACTGGAAATTTTGTCTGCTTATTTGGGGTTTTCTTTCTAATATTTATGGTCTCTTTAGAAGCTAAATTTCAATTTGCCTATTGTATGAAGAAACCTTTTCAGATTGGTTTGGATAAAGGTTCTCATGGAAAGAAGATTCACTTCACTAATAAGGTTTTCCTATTTAGATAATCTTTTTGTTATCCTATTTTGTACTTAAGTTGCTTTAAATTTGAAGGGCTTAGATAAAATTGTATACCCCATAATATTATTTATTAATAAGATGTGCTATTGGTGATGTTTTACAGCTTGAACTGGGTTCTTTAGGAATAAATGGAACTAGAAATTTTATCTGCTTATTCGGGGTTTTCTTTCTAATATTTATGGTCTCTTTAGAAGCTAAATTTCAATTTCCGTATTGTATGAAGAAACCTTTTCAGATTGGTTTGGATAAAGGTTCTCATGGAAAGAAGATTCACTTCACTGATAAGGTTTTGCTATTTAGATAATCTTTTTATTATCCTATTTTGTATTTAAGTTGCCTTAAAGTTGAAGGGCTTAGAAAAAATTGTATACCCCATAATGTTATTTATTAATAAGATGTGCTATTGGTGATGTTTTACAACTTGAACTGGGTTGTTTAGGAATAAAAGGAATTGGAAATTTTATCTGCTTATTTGAGGTTCTCTTTCCAATATTTATGGTCTCTTTAGAAGCTGCCTTCAGTTTTACTGCAGGGAAAGATTGTTTGTGAGTGTGAGACAGAGCTCTGACCAATACAACCCAATCCATGATGTCAATGGTCTATTTTACTGCACCACCTTTGAATACCAAAATCACAGCACTACCAAAGATGAGTTTAGTTATTAGCCAATACAGACCTTCGAGGTAAGTTGCAATCTCAAGTTCATTTTGAGCTTGACAAAACATTCTGATTTTGTCTTTTTAATTTTACATATTTATGAGGTACTAAGCTTTGATTTTATGTAAAAGCATGGGACATTTCCCCGTTGGTCTCATAAGCTTTATTCTTACATAGGTTCTGCTGAGATGGTTCCCGAATTTGCCAAGCTTGGTGCATATCTCTATTTCTCAGGCTTTTTTATGTCTATGAAAATGTAGAAGGCTAAACATATGCTAAAAGTGGTTAGTTTAGTACATTAATTGCGTTTTTTTCCTTAATGCATATTTATCTGAAAAATTCAACAAGCCTTATCTCCCAAATTTTGCAGGTATCTTTTGATAGAATTTTTTTGGAGATTAATTCACTTGATGCCGTGCCATATTCAGATTTGGATTCTCTATTTTTGATTGGAGATAAATCTGCACCTGAAGGGATTCAATCACAAGGAGAATATTCTGATTGAAACACTGCAAGCTTTTCTAATGATCGTTCCAATCCTTCTTCTGATGCATCATCACTTCCAAGAGAAATTCTCAAGTGATTTTTATTGTAAGCTTGACATGCTTTGTTGTCGTCTTGAAAGATTAATTAGAATATTTGATTTTGTGGGATAATTTTTTTCAGAAGTCTCTACATTTTGTTTTGTAAATTTCATATTCAATGGAATTTGTTATTACCTTTTTGACTTCTATTTTTCACTGTAGCTAATGGTTTGATAATTGGGTAGTGGTCTTAAAATGGTTCGATGATTTGGTCCTCAGGTTGGAAGTAGATTTGTGCATGTAAAACAAAGATGTTAATTAAACATTTTCTAATTTCTTTTCGGCTTGCATAGTGACAAAGGATCATTTGAACAGCTGGGTAAAATATGTATCTAGGATGGTACAAAAGATCATTTGAACAGTCCTCAGGCAAGTCCTCACTTTGTTTTACCGTTCATTCGTTGAACCATTGTGTGTTAAAATATTTCTCTAGGATGATACAAAGGACTGGCTTGGGATCATTCCTCGGGTACTGGAGGAGCTGTATCGTCAAGCTTCTATGGACAATTCGTCTTCTATAACATTTTCCATGAGCATGTTGGAAGTTTACATGGGAAATTTAAGAGATTTTCTAGCTCCAAAAACAACACAGAACATATGACACTGCAGTAAGATGGTAACTATTAAACCCATAATCAATTATTAAATAAAGCCTTAAAACTTAAATTGTTTTGTAAAATTATTAAAAAAAATTAATAACAAATACTTTTGTTATTGCCAAATCAAACCTTAAAAATTAAATTAAACTTACAATCAATTAAAAATCACTCAAAACAATGGGTTTGGACCGACTCAAATCCGGTTCAATCAAACCACTCACTAAAAACCTAAAAAGAAAAAAAGATCTCAATTTCCTCTTTTCTTTCCCCAACACTGCCGACAGCTCCTACCCCGTTCCCTTATGTCGTTTTTGTCACTGGAGCTTAAGCTCCATCGCCTTGACCACCCGCACCTCGGTATCAATCCCCCTTGCCACCACATTTTATATTTCGATCAGTTGGTAGTATTGCTTTGTTAACATCATTGCAGCAATCTGAACATCCAAACAAATCAAAAGGGATTAGTTGAATTTGAAGGTTTGATAGAGGTCAAAATCCCAGATTTAGCAAAAGCAAAATAGTGGTATACCAAGGGGAGACGGGCTAGATCTACTTCATGGACTAATGTGAATCAAGCATCAAGCATATCACACTGGTGGGTTGAGAGCCTTTTTAAGTATTTCTAAACTTATTGGTTTAATTAATCTGTTTTGATAATTACATTATCTGTTTAGTTCTATATGTCTAGCTTAATCAGAATCAACATTTCTCGATGCAGAGATGATTTGAAAACCAAACCAAAAAGAAGCAAATTATGGATGGTGGATCTTGGAGGTAATGAACGATTGCTGAAAACAGGGGCCATAGGACAGACACTTGTGATAAAGGAAGGGCCATAAATCACTCTCTTTATGCTTTAGGTGATCTTATTACTGCTCTAAGAAGAGAGAGAGGCCATGTGCCCCACAGGCAAGTCCTCAATTGGCTTTACCATTCATTTTTAAATTGAAATAAAATAAACCCACATCTGGAAATGTTTTTATTTAAATTTTTCATTTAAAAAATTTGAATAAAAATTCTATCTAACGATGTTGGGACATTATTATATTTAAAAATAATTAAATTGAGGCTTTGTAAAATTGTTAAATAAAACTTAATAACAAATAGTTTTGTTATTGCTAAATCAAACCTTAAAAATTAAATTAAACTCATAATTAAAAATCATTCAAAACAATGGATTTGGACAGAATCAAATTTGATTTAAACTAAATTACTAACTAAAAACTTAAAAAGAAAGAAAAATTCAATTTCCTCTCTTCTCTCCCCAACTCTGCCGACAGCCCCTACCCCATTCCCTCATTCACTGAGTTCAAGCATTTGAAATGGCCATTCTAAACGGTTGGAGGATTTGCCTATTCCTTTTCCCATTTTTTATTTTTATTTTTTAATGTGTTGGCTAAGCTTTTAAAATGTACTTATTAGTTAAAAAAAAAATTAAAAATCTAAATAATATTTTTATAAAAAAAGAAAAATTAATTAAATAGTATAAAAAAATTTTAAAAATATAATATAAACAATAGTTGTAAATTTAACCTATAGATTATATATTTATTGCTTTGTCAATTTAAATAAAAAAAAAAACCCAATGAGATGATCCAGGAAATTTTTATTTAGAAAATTTTCATTTAAAAGTTTAAATATTAATTCTAATCAATGATATTAGAACAATATTATTTTTAAAAATAATAAAATTGAGGCTTTATAAAATTGTTAAAAAGAATTAATAACAAATACTTTTGTTATTGCTAAATCAAACCTTAAAAATTAAATTAAACCCATAATCAATTAAAAATCACTCAAAACAATGGGTTTGGACCGATTCAAATCCAGTTCAATCAAACCACTCACTAAAAACCTAAAAAGAAAAAAGATCCCAATTTCCTGTCTTCTCTCCCCAACACTGCCGACAGCCCTTACCACGTTCCCTTCTGCAGTTTCTATTCACCGGAGTTCAAGCTCCGCCGCCTTAACCACCAGCACCTTACTATTGATCCCTCTTACCACCACGTTCTATTTTTCAATCCGTTGGTAGTGTAAATGAGAGAGAAGAAGAAATTGCATTTCGTTTACGATGGAACAGCTCCACCTCAATTTTGCCTCTTGATTTTCCGGCGATGCCTATGCTTAGCCGACGATTATGATCTAGCTTCTCATTTGCAGCTTTGCCGAAACCGTTCCCCCTTTTTTTCTTATCAGTTGTCGCGTCGCTATCGTCTCATACACTAACTTCTATTAGGTAGAATTTTTGTACAATCAATATCTATTTTGTAAAATCAATATCGATCAATTATTTTGTTTTTTCCTGATTACATTCATAGCTTACTAGTTTTGTTGCTATTGAGATCATTGGTGGGCCTGAGATTCAACTCCACCCTAGGATCCAATTGTTAAAATTTTGATTTGTTGAAATGAATTTAGAGTAATATAGATGTGGGTGTAAGTTTGGAAATAGTTAGTTTGATGTAAATACCTAAATAGTTTTTAGTTTCCTATTGTTTTAGACTAAAATTTGGAGCATGAATGTTAAATGTTAAATTTTAAGAACTAGATAAAATTAATGTCGTTTTTTATACTATTAATAATGGGTTGAAGTTTTTCGTTCTAGGTTGACGTATATTAGCAAACAACTTGAACTTGGAAAAGAGCTAAATAGATCATCATTTATTCATTGTCTATGCATTTGGTGATCTTCTTGAGACAACGAGGTATGAATTTATACGTTATTGTTTCTCCTATTAAAAATTGTTACATTAATTGAAGAGACAACAAGATTAAAAATAAAAACTTAGAAACCTATAAAATATTCATTTTTGCTGTCTTTTTCCTTTTCTTTTCGTGTAATCTGCTCTAACATATAGAAGTACTAATTTATGAAGATCAGGTAAATTTACAGAGTTCAGCAAAATCGCGTAAGAAAAGCACAAATCCGTTGAGCTTTGGTATTAATTCTTCTTTAGACTCGCTCTGATCCTAGTACTGCTTCTCTTCTTCATCTTCTTCTTCTTTTTTCTGATTTTTGTTTTGTGCAATTAGCTGTGTCAGTATTTGTTACTTAGTGTTGGCAAAGGGCTCCATGATTTTTTTTTTAAAAATTTCATTAATTTCATTTGCATATATTGTCACTTCTTTTTATAGCCTTTGATTACATTCGAAGGGGTTATATTATACTAGAATAAGATCTTGGGCTCATTATTTTTTTTAACTTAATTCGTACAAAAAAACACTCTATAGCTTATTTCTTTTAGAATCTTCATGCATATATGAATATTTCTAAAGTCCTACAAATGCTTATGAACTCAAAATAATGTTTTGCTATCATAATGTATAGTATAAAGGATTAGCTCTTTTATTCATGTTTATTTGTTTTTTAGGAATAAAATGGATGAAGTTGGTACAAGTGCTGGACATAACACTATATCCAAACTTTTTTTTGGAAATTACTCTGTTCCACAGAATGACATCACAACATATGCAAGAAGGAAAATAATGATAATTGTAAGAAGGAAAATAATGATAATTGTCAAGCTTAAAAGATGTGCAAACAGTTGTGTTATAAAAAAAGACAAGTTCAAGTGTGCAAGAATGTTGGGAAAGATTAAAATGATTGATAGGAGGCAAAGTATTAATTTAGAAATGATGACGGGTACAAACTTTATGCATGGAAAAAGGAGTTCATTCTTGCTGCATGAGATCAACCATCTGTTACATAGCCATCAAGGACATAAATCAGTACCAATATTTACAAATGCGATGAAACCGTTAAGTCATAATGAAGGTATGAAAGTGTTCTAAATTTTACTGCGATAAACTTTTACCCTTTTATCAATGCATTAATCGTGTATTTGATATTTACTTTATGTCAACATAAATTTAATTTGTAATTTTGATCCATTTGGTTGCAGTACATGACTTCCACACACATTCATGAACCAGTGGACAGAAATATTATAAAATGATATTATTAGCAAGCACATATAGTAAATGTCATAATGTTTATTTATCTCTCATTCATCTAAGTTTACTTACATCCTAAATATTTATTTTTTAAAAAAGTAACTCTGCAATTTACTTTCAGGAAAAAATGATGACGAAAGGGTTAAGAAATCAACAAATGTAAAAATAATTGATTTTCATGAATCAATGCATAAAAAAATTCCAGACATAAATAGAAGGCTTGCTCTTATGGTAGTCAAACTGCAAAGGTTGAAGCACACTTGACATATCATGTAGGTATAGTGCTCTTTGTTCCTAAACTTTTTTACTTGCTCTTTACAATTAAATGATATATATACATACCCCTGAATTGTATATTTTATCTTTTAATATAAGAAATATATTAATATTTTCAGTACTAATATCCTTATAATTATTTAATCTCACAAAAACATTATAGATTTGAATATGGAAGTTTTGAATTCGCCCACATTCAAATGTCAATATTGAGATGCAATCCTGTGGTATGAAGAACGTACACATAAAATAGGAAAGTCTTTAGCCCAAAATTTTCACTATGTTGTATGGAAGGCCGAGTGAAGCTTCCCCTTTTGAAAGAGCCTCTTGCGTTATTAAAAAATCTTCTTGGACCTACTTCTAGTAAAAAAGGCATCAAATTTCGCAAGAACATAAGTGCCTACAACTCAATGTTTGCATTCGCGTCCATGGGAGGTAAAATTGATAATGTTATAAATTGTAGAAAGGGAACTTATGTGTTCATAATAAATAGCCAAAACTTCCACAGAATGGGATCTTTATTGCCTGAAGTTGGAAAAAAATCACCATTTGTACAACTCTATATTTATGACATTGAAAATGAGACATAAAATAAATTGGTTCGTTGCAAACAATGGACGATTACACCATCGATCCTGAATTGTTTCAGCTCTATTTAAGATGCTAGATGAGAGTAACATCCTTGTGAAATCTTTCAGAATGGTCAGAGATCAATTCAAATCTATACCAGAATGCCAATTTTGTTAATGTCTTCTAAGCAATAGAACACGTGATGGTCGCCAATATAATATACCAACAGCCTCTGAGGTAGTAGGATTGATAGTTGGTGACTTTGCTATTGAGAATTTTTAGCGAGATGTTATAGTAGAGCATAGAATAAAAGGATTGCAAAGAATAACTGATCTTCATCCATGTTTTATGCCAATGACTTACCCATTATTACATCCATATGGTGAGGATGGATATAAGATTGGAATATCTTTAAAAGACATCTCGAACATCCCTTACAAGCGACAATTGTTGTCCATGAGGGAATACTATTGTTTCAAAATTCAACAAAGGATTAATGAAGGATGTACACTTCTTTATTCTGGAAGACTTCTCCAACAATACATAGTGGGCTCATACATGGCCATTGAAGAAGAAAGATTTCGTTGGATTAGAAATAATCAAAAGGAATAGAGCTCAGATCTTTATGGTGGATTGATGGATGCTGTTTATTGTGGAGATTCTAATTCTAACAAGTTAGGCAAATTCATTATTCTTCCATCAACACATATTGGGGGACCAAGATATAAAGTTCAAAATTACCAGGACGCTATGGCGATATGTAGATGGGTTGGATATCCAGATTTATTCATCACATTCACATGCAATCCTAAGTGGCCAGAAAACAACTACATGTTGTAGATGATAGACTAGGAAAATGATGAGAACATAATGGATATTATATGCAGAATATTTGAAATGAAGTTGCATGAGTTCATAAATGATATAAGAGTCAAAAAAGTATTTGGTGCAACAATCACAAGTACGTAGTATCTTATTTTCATTTCTATATATAACATTGCATTATCATTATGTAGAGCTATGTATTAAAATGTTCACTCTTACCATTTAATAACGTTAAATCAATTAGTAATAATTTATTCATAAATTGCAGTACTTTACATAATAGAATTCTAGAAACGAGGTTTACCACATGCACATATCTTGCTGTTTCTACATCCAGAAGCCAAAAATCCATCCTCTGAGCATATTGACCGGATAGTAACTGCAGAAATACCTAATGAAAGTGTTGATCCTGATGGATATAATGTTGTCAAGAAATTCATGATTCATGGCCCCTGTGGTGAATTTAATGCAAATTCACCTTGTATGTTGAATGCTAGATGTACCAAGCATTTTCTTAAAAAATTCAATGACCAAACAATGTTGGATGCGGATGGATTCCCAGTGTATAGGAGGAGGAATACAACCTCGAAAGTATAAAAGAAAGGGATCTTATTAGATAATCAGTATGTGGTTCCATACAATAGAAACTTAATTGTGAAGTTTGATGCCCATAAGCTATGTAACTATTCGAGGTCCATCAAATATTTGTTCAAGTATATTCATAAAAGATCTGACCAAGCAGTTGCTACTATTGAATCTATTGACAATTCTAAAGGGATTGACGAGATTATGACTTATTTGGACTGTAGATACATATCAGCTACTGAAGCTTGCTGGAGAATCTTCCAATTTGACATACATTACAGAGAACCAGCTGTAGAAAGATTGCCATTTCACCTTCCAGGAGAGCATACTATAATATTTGAAGAAGATATCTCATTTAATAATATTGTGAACAGTCCAGGTATGAAGAAAATAAAGTTCACTGAATGGTTTGAGACCAATAAAAGATGTAATGATGCAACATAACTAACTTATGCTGAATTCCCAATACATTATGTGTAGAATGGAAAAGAAAAAGTTTGGACAAGGAGAAAAGTGGGAAAGATGATTGGAAGGATCTATTTTGCACATCCTTCAAGCGGTGAAAGATATTATTTAAGGATGTTATTGAACATTGTAAAGGGTTGTACTTCATTTAAAAGCATTACCACTATAAATGGAGTGTTGTATCCAACTTTTGTGGCTGCATGTTATGCATTTGGCATTTTAGATGATGACAAGGAGTGGAATGATTGTCTTACCGAAGCAGCAGTATGGGCAATTAGAAATGAATTAAGGCATCTATTTGTAATGATACTTCTACATTGCTAGGTGGCTGATGCACATGAGCTTTAGAAATCTAATTGTATAATTCTATCAGATGATATTATTCAGTTAAAAAGAAGAAGACTTCGATTTCAAGGTCTAAAATTTTCGATAGAACAAATGCAAAATTATGCATTGTGTGAAATTGAAAATATCCTTCTAAAAATGGGTAAAACATTAAAAGAAATTGATGGGATGCCTCTTCCAAATTCTTCCCTGATAAGAGATGTGGGTAATCGACTGTTGAACGAAGAGCTTAACTATGATTACAGTCAATTTAAACACATGCATGAAGAATTGTACATAGCTCTGAACACGTGTCAGAAAACGGCATATGAAGCAATAATCGATTCTGTAGCTAATGAGAGGGGACAACTATTTTTCATTAGTGGTCATGGTGGAGTTGGAAAGAAATATTTATGGAAAACAATTATCTTAAAGCTCAGGTCAGAATCAAAAATAGTTTTGCTAGTTGCAAGTTTAGGTATAGCTGCCATTTTGTTGCCAAATGGTAGAACAACCCATTCATGGTTCCATATTCCATTAGATATCATTGCAGAATCATCTTGTGAAATTCAACGTGGAACCCAGTTAGTCGATCTACTTTGTAAGACATCTTTAATCATATGAGATGAAGCACCAATGGCAAATAAATTTTGCCTTGAAGCTTTGGATAAGAGCTTAAGAGATATTCTTCGATCAATATATGAAAATAGCAATGATAAGCCTTTTGGAGGTATTACAATTGTTCTTGGAGGTGATTTTCAACAAATACTCCCCGTCATCCCTAAAAGTAGAAGAGCAGATATTGTTGATGCTTCACTCAATTCATCTTATTTATGGCAGTTCTTCAATATTTATGAGCTTAAGCAAAACATGAGACTTTCAACTGGACCAGCTGGTGATTTGGAAGCTCATAAAGTAGCAACTTTTGATAAATTGTTATTACAAATTGGGGATGGGACCTTATATGATCATGAAGAAAAAGAATTAGTTAAACTCCCCATTGATATGATCTTGGAACATGATGGAGATCCTATAAAGAGCATTGTGCAAGCTGTTTACCCATCACTTCCACAAAACTACAGAGACTTTTCTTATTTGAAAGAGAGAGCTATCTCAACACCTAAAAATGAAACAATCTACAGTTAAATGAATTTATTATGGAGCTATTATCGGGTGAAGGAACTATATATTTAAGCTCTGATAGCATTTGCAAAACCACTGCTGTTGCAAATGATGAGTATATGTTGTACACAACTGAGTTTCTAAACAGCTTAAAGTTTTCAGGAGTTCCAAATCATGATGTATAATTAAAAATCGGTGTTCCTGTCATGCTTTTTAGGAATCTTAACCAGACAGAGGGTTTATGCAATAGAACAAGGTTAATTATAGAGCATCTTGGCAAATGGTCTGTAACGTCATTGATCTTTTCAGGAATAGATATTGGCAATAAAGTGACAATTCCACGAATCATAATGTCTCCTAATGAATCAAGGTTGCCATTTAAACTAAAAAGACAATAAATTCCATTAGCTCCATGTTTCGCTATGACCATTAATAAAAGTCAAGGACAGTCTCTCAATTGTGTTGGATTATTCCTGCTAAAACAAGTCTTCACACATGGTCAGCTATATGTAGCTTTATCATGGGTCACTCGAAGAGAAGGATTAATTATATTAAATGCTGATGAGGAAATGGAAGACTCAACATGAGTGAAGAATATAATTTACAAGGAAATCTTTCAAAACATGTATGCAACAACTTCTACGTAAAAAAGGTTCTTATAAACTCAGTTTTACCGTTGTTTTATTGTTAACATATATTTTTCATTATAAAAGAAATCATTATCAAACTAATGGCTTTATTAAGAAGGATAGCAATGATGTTTTTAAAATTTTTTTAAGTTACTAAAGAAGTGCTACAATAATTATACAAAGCAATTTAATAACATATTAAATTTTATGAATATAAATCTTTCTACCCGTGGAAATTTTGCAGGTTACTTGCTATTATGGTGCTTCACATTACAAAGAAAGATACATTTCCATAGAAAATGTGCATACACATTCATCTTTTTTCTTCTTGCTTGCTATATTTCTTTTCAATTAAATCGAGAATAGCTTTTGTCTTCTGTATGACCCTATATTTCTTTTTATCTTTTTCGTATTAATTCTTTCATTGCAATATCTTATTTTATTACTCTATTATATATTAATTTTTGTTCTTTTTTCCTTTTCTTGCATTTGGTTATTTTTCTTCTAAATTATTTGAATTATATTCTTTACTTTGTGGTTATTTGCCCATTGCATGATGTGTCTCTTCGCCTTGGCTATCAACAGTGAAGAAATCAAAATTTAACTTTTCTGGTTTTTTATCTTTTTCATTTCAATTCTTACCCTCCATGTTAAGCCTCTAATTTATCTAGTTTTATTATTTCATACATTGTAATTTTTATTCATTCTTCATTATTTATCTTTATGTTGTTTTCTTATGTCTTATCTTTAGCCTGTAATAGGCGTTTTGAAAATCTTTATTTTGTTTTTTGGCTGAATTTTCAGTCAATTTGCTGGTTTTATATATTTATTTTTGAATAGTTTTAGTAATATTATAGTTTGATATGCATTGTTGTTTTTTTATCATTTTATTTGAAGTATGATACTTACAATAATGATGGTACAAGTTTAAAAGAGAGGTGTTTATTTTCTATTTTATCAATTTTCGCAATTTTTTGCTAATTAATTTTTCACAATCATAATTAGTGCATACTCTCCCAATACTAAGCAGATATCTAGTTATGAGCCAGGCATTATTAAACTCTAGAAGGCCTATCTTCTTTTCTCTTTGTGAATGGTGATAAAAAATTTATTGTTTATCACCTTTTGAGGTTATTAATGCTAAATTGCTATAATGAGCAGTATTTTTGCTTCAGGGGATAAGAAGACTACTACTGGGTCTGCTACTATCGAAAATAATTGAAAAACAATGGGAGATATTTCTTATAATTGGCAAAGGTTAGATATATCTAAGTCTATTTTTTTATTAAAATTTATGTCTGATAACTTAATTGTTTTGAGCAGCATGATTTCCCGCACGGACACAAACGATCGAAGAACATCTCACGCTGGACCAGGAGGATGGAATGGTATAATACTTTTACAAAATCCAACTAATTCAAATATACATGATTTTGTATTTTTGTACATATGTGTATCTTCTTTAATTTTTATCCTCGAATGATTGAAGTCCTTTGTTGTCAAATTTACATTTGCATAAATAATTATTGATGATAGATACTGATATGATTGAAGTTCGAAATGGAGACAAGACAAATGAGGAGTACCAATCGCATTTCAGCATATGGGCATTGGCAGAGGTTATATATGTCAATCAATACATGAAAAAATATTTTATATCTATTTATTTTTCTACTTCTAGAGATAATCAACTGCTGAAATTTTCGTTTATTTGAGGGTTCCATAGAACCACAGCGAAAGGTTTTTTTTTTTTTTCACAACTTTCTCTTGCCCTTCATGTTTCCACAACCAAAGATGGTTTCTTATCTCTTTTTTTTATGCCAATAACTTATTTATATTGCAGGAGATACTCCTTACCGATGACATTTCTAAGGCTATGTGACTTTGGTGTTCAAGGAATAGGTATATCTATTATAAAGCTTGATGTTGCTGCTGCTAGTATCAACCCACAGAGGGTACATATGCTACTTAAGGGATCGTCTTTATGAGTAAGTCAAATTAATTATCAATTACTAATTTTAATTACCTAAATTCATTTTGTGGTCTTTCTTCTTCTTCTTTTTTCTTATAGAGGAGTGGCTTAAAATAATGGTTTATAGTTCTTGCTGAAACTTACTTTCGCATGCAAAGAAGAGCTAGATACTCAAGCTAGGTAATTTTCTTTATCCCAAATACTAGCTTATAAGAGGGATTTTTAATGCTGATATCTGATGACCTTGATTTTGCTGATAAGGGGGAAGAATTTTATTGTTATTAATAGATTCATCCTTGGATGGAAAATATGCAAATGAAGATGCAAGTAAGATGGTAGAGCTAGCTTTGAAATGCCTGTAGTATGAGGCTAAAGATCGACCTGATGTCGAGTTTCTTCTTTTAGCTGTGGCACCCATTCAAAAGTAAAAAAAAGGTGAACTTTCAAACTTTTTGAATTTCAACTTGCTCATTTAGCTGTTTATTATGAGATACACCATTTGCAACATAAAATATGGTTTTTTTGATAATTTTTTTATCCCAAGAGATGTAGATGTAGCATAATCCTATCACATTTTAATTTTTATAATATGTAGATGTGGCCTTGAAATGACAGATGGATTAGATAAGTATAATTTTAATTAGTAATCTACATCTTTTTAAGTTCATCGAACCAATTCAAATTGAGGGGCTTTACAAATTGTAATTCTTTGAATTTGATCATATCTTTATATTGAATAGAATTATGGCTAAGCACAAATTCATATACTCTGTTGTTTGTTTTGTTTTTATTTACATGTAAGTTTCTACGAAGAGAATGACAAATGTAACATTTCTCTCTCTCTCTCTCTCTCTCTCTCTCTCTCTAAATTCTATACTTGTAGGTATAAAGTCCTGTCATCGGCTATAACTATTACCCATAACGGAAGAGCCATTAAAATCAATGGCACACCTAGAATTTTAATATCAAGTTCCATTCATTATCCAAGAACGTCACAAATATGATTTTATTGTGCTGATAAAGAAAGTTAAGGAAGATGGTTTGGATGCCATTGAAACATGTGTGTTCTGGAATGCTCATGAATCAGAACGTCACAAATATGATTTTATTGGTAATCTTGATCTTTTCTGGTTCGTCAAAGCAATTCAAGCTGAGGGACTCTTCTTAATTCTTTGGATTGGACCATATGTTTGTGCTGAATGGAATTATGGGGAATTAAGAGTATATAAATTGAATGTTTGTTTAGTTTTTTTTTTTTTATATAACTAAACATTTTATTTTCTTAATATTAGATTGAATGTTTGTTTAGTTTTTTTATGTAACCAACATTTTATTTTCTTATTATTAGAGGTTTTCCTGTATGGTTGGACAACATACCTGGGATCCAGTTTCGCATGGCAAATAAAGTGTGTATGGTAATCTTCATGTTAATTAAGATCATTTAGTTTTACCCTTATCACCTATATTTTTATAACGTATTACTATTTTCCTTCTTTACGATGAGATGCAAGGTTTCATAGAGAAAATAGTACTATTGGCCAAACAATAGCAGCTCTTTGCATCACAAGGAGGTCATATCATTCTTGCACAAGGCATATATATATTTTTCCATTTAATTAATATGACAAGTTTTGCAAATTATGAACACATTGAGAATGAGTATGGAAATATAATTTACGCATATGGAGCTGGTGGAAAAGCATACATTAATTGGTGTGCAAATATGGCTAATTCATTTGACATTGGAGTTCCATGGATTATGTACCAACAAGATGATGCTCCGCAATCGATGGTATATACACATTTCAAGGCACTTTCAAAACTCTCTCCAGTCGAATTGGATATGCTTAAAACTTCAACTATTCTTTTTGTTCATTATTTCATTCTTTTTTAGAAAATTTTAAGTTTTTTTTTCTTATTTCTTTGTATTTTGATTGACCAATTTAACTTATTTTTATGAGTGATAACTTTTGAATCTAACCTAATCTACCCATCTAATATAATCCAGCTAAAACTTTGAATTTATATATAGATAATTATAGATTTATAAATTTTTAATTTTTTTTATACATATCTGTAAACCTATGACTATATATAATTAGATTATTATGAGTTCTTTGTATTCTGGTTTGGCTACGAGCTATTTATTATGCTTTATCTCCTGCTTTTGCATTTAATATTTTTTTTTACTTTCATGAGTTCTTTATTTTATTATCTTCTGCTTTTACAAGTTAATATTTTTATTTTTTATATTATTATTTTTTATAACCAACGAACAACAAGACAATGAGGAAGACGAAAAGAAGACAAGAAACTTAGTAGTTGTATATTTATTGAATTTATTGTGATACATAATCCTGCACTATATAATTATTATTTTCAATATAAAAAATATATATGTATGATAATTAAAAGCAATTCCTCTCCATAATTTTCTAGATTCTCCCATGCTATTATTTAAAATTAATTCTAAGTATCTAAATATCTATTATTTATTTACAATATTATAAATTTTTAATATTATGCTTTTGTAACCAATATCATAGGCATTTTATTACAAATCATTTTGAACTATTATTAATTATTTCAAGTGGATTTTTATTTGTTCTACCTAATAATTTGATAATGCATAATAGTTTATAAAAAATAATAATATAATCAATTATAATAATTAATAAAATAATATTTAGACAACTGTGCGCGCGAATCGCGGTTTTCGGCTAGTATTTGTTTAAACTTAAAATTTGCATAGATTTGATTGTAGCTCCTAAAAGGCTAGGAATTGGTTTTCATCCTTTGTTGAACCAATTAATTGTGGCTTTCACCGTGTCACATGAAGAATTAGTATGCTATGCTGTTAGGTTGTATTTTTATAGTATTGTTAGCTTAATTTTTATTAGAAATTTTAGTATTTTTTTAATTTGATTAGTTTTATCTAGATTTATTTATATTTTTTTAATTAAATTTCCTCAATTCTTAATAAGTTTGATTTAAAGAGTTTTTAATAGGAAAATAGCCAAAATTTTCATCAAAGAAATTTAGAGCTGAAATTTGAAATTAAAAGTTCAACATGCCCAAGCTAGTAAAGTACACGGTCGGGCCATGTCAAACGCCATGATCGTGCTACCAAGAAAGCTAAAAATTTGAGTGGGCCAGATTCAACTATTTAACCCGTGTAGATTTGAAATCTAAGCGTAGCCTGTGCATGTGAATAGTAAAAGGGCTCACTTTATCTATGTTTTAGCCCTATTTGATGTAAGAAGACTCCTAATTAGGAACAAATTCAACTCAAAATCAGTTCATACTCAGATAATATTTCCTCCCAATTAGATCAACTAGTTTCTTACTCGGATTCGAAAATACCCTACGAAGTTTATATAAAGAGAGATCACCTCAACAATTGGACATCATCGAATCTTAGATTTTAGATCTTTGTTCTACTCTTTTCTTAGTTTTTCTTTCTTTTAAGACTTTGAGCATTCAAGTTGTGTAAAGGATAAAGGAAGTAGTCTACACTATTCGTTGACTAGTTTTTATCTCTAAAATCTTAGTCTTATTTTTATTTTTCATTATTCATATTGATCATGGAATTATTTTCAAGTTTAATTGAGTTTTATTTACTTACTATGTCAAACTAAACTCTCATACTAGGGATTTGATGTAGCTTAATTTCTATTACAATTTATGATACTAGATTTGTTTTTCCTTATTCAAGATATAATTTATTATTAAACTTAATACTTCCAGACAGAGTTTCTCCATTGGATTGATTTATTTCATTAATCACTATAAGAAGAAGGGTTTTTGATAAGAAAAAGATAATAAATTATATGGGAATAATAACTTGATGTGGAGTTTATATGGTTTGACTCATGGGGGGTTTTCATAAGTTAACAACCTTAGGTTATGGATTCTTAAACAAACCATAAAACTTAATGATTTAATTCATGTTTGATTGCACTATTGGGAGATAGGTAATTAGACGAAGTTAAAATAGGTAACAATATATCGAGAGAGCTTGTTAGTGATTTTAGGGTTATTTTCCCTACTTGAACAATTAAAATTGATTAACAAACTAAAAAAATAAATTGGATAGAATTAAGTGAAGTAAAAATTCCTAGTAGCTTTTAAACCTTGATTTGTTTTCATTAAATATTCTTGCTTGAATTCTTTTCTATTGTTTTATTTTATTTTACTTTTTTCAAAATTATTCTCTAAATTCTCATTTAAATAATAATAGGATAATATAATTTTAGTACTTGGTATACAATTCTCGTGGGACGATATTCTTCGCATTCTTTATTACTTGTTTGTGATTTCATATACTTGCGAAAAACATTGTCAAGTTTTTAGGCCCGCTGCCTGGGATTAGCATTACCAATATCAATACTAATTGCCCTATTATTAATTTAGACATTTATTTTTATTATTTTAATTTTTTTTCTTTTTAAGGGATTTTTTCGGTATTTATGCAAAGACGATCTCGTAGCATTGAACCTTTAGCTTTTGATCTTGAAATTGAAAAGATATGCCGAAGGAATAATGCTATAAGAAAGGAATCGAGACCATGAACAAAGAAGGCAAACAAACATGGGTGAATTAGAGAATGAGATACATGGTTTAGTAGAGTAAGAGGAACATAAGGTATTACAGCATCAACTTGAACAAAATCGAAGGCCTCAACCTCCTGTTCGCACTTTGCGTGATTACACAACTCCTCTTAATGGGACCACCTCAAGTATCACCAAGCCCAGGGTAGAAGCTAATATTTTGAGATTAAACCTATAATCATTCAAATGCTCTCTACCTCAATCCAGTATGGAGTTTTACATAGCGAGGATCCTAATGCCCACATCACAAATTTCCTGGAGATTTATGATACCTTCAAACAAAACGGAGTTTCTGAGAATGCCATAAAATTAAGATTGTTTCCTTTCACTTTGAGAGATAAAATGTGCTTGGTTCCAATCATGTCCTACAGGAAGTTTCACTATATAGGAGGAACTAGCCCGAAAATTTTTGGCAAAATTCTTTCCATCTTCAAAAACCATAGTTTCACAATGAGATAATGACTTTTTCCCACCATGATCAAGAGAGTTTGTATAAGCTTGAGAGAGATTCAAGGACCTATTGAGGAAGTGCCCACATCATGCTTTGCCTAAGTGGTTACATGAACAAAATTTTTATTATGCATTATCTCCTAACATAAAGATTACTTTAGATGCAGCTGCTGGTGGATCTTTTGAAAGAAAAGGGATATGACTTGATAGAAGAGATGACAAGCAATAACCATTACCAAAACACCCCTAAAAGGAAAAGGATTGGAGGAGTTTATGAGATTGATGCCATAACCACACTCAATGCCAAGGTAGACAATATGATAAAAAAGTTAGATTTGTTGACTACTGACTCTATTAATTTTATTGTGCAAGCATGTGATAGGTGTAATGGCAACATGGAATTGGGGAATGTGTGTTGAATACTCTAAATCCTCAAACTTTAGAGTAAATCAATAATGTGATGAATCAAGGGAGGAAGAATTTCCCATATTCTAACTCTTATGATAATAGGTTAAAGAATCATCATAATCTTTCTTATGGGAAACCAAACAACACCTTGAATGCACCACCAAGTTTTTCTCCTTGAGAGGGAAAGACTGACAATGATCTTCTTACTGCTCTCGTAAATCTCATGGAATTCATGAATAAAACTTGGGAGATTTCAAAGTCCAACAAGCTGCAATTATGAATTTGGATGTGCAAATGGGACAATTGGCAAACATGATGGCTAATAGACCTCAAGGTTTATTACCTAGCAATATTGAGAGGAACCACAAAGAGCAAGTGATGGCAATTACCATGAGGAATGAAAAGTAATTAAAAGATGCACCAAGCAAAGTAGAAAAGAAAAGGAGATCGAGAAAGAAAGTCAAGCCTCCATCATCAATCTTGAAGAGAAAAGAGAAGTCAAGCCTTATTTGCCACCTATCCATTTTCCTCGAAGGCTAAAGCCGTCTAAAGAAGATAAGGATTTCTTTAAATTTCTTAATGTTTTTAAAAACTTTACAATAACATTTCTTTTTTAGAAGCTATTATTCAAATGACTAATTATGTGAAGTTCTTAAAAGAAATTTTTGCAAAAAAGAGAAAGATTGATATCAAAAAATGGTAACGCTAATAGAGGAATGTAGTGCAATCATTCAAATAATTGCCTCTAAAGTTAACAGACCTTAGGAGTTTCTATATACCTTGCACCATTAGTAAATTTGATTTTGATAAAACTTTAGCCGATTTAGGTGCAAGTATAAATCTCATGTCTTACCAAGTGTTTAAGGAGTTAGGTTGGGCAACTTAAGCCTACAAGAATGTCTCTACAATTGACGAATCATTTAGTTAAATATCCAAGAGGAATTGTAAAATACGTGCTCATCAAAGTATGCAAGTTTATCTTTCCCGTTGATTTTGTTATACTTGACATTGATGAAAATAGAGAAAATTTCCTCATTCTTGGGCAACCATTCCTTAAAACTACGGGCATTATAAGAAAACTGCCATTTAGAAATGGAACTTTAGAAATAGAAATTTTTGTTTCCATTTAAAAATGGATTAGCAACGAATTAGAAATGAAAAATGATATTACATCTTTGACCAGCCTTAGGAATGAAATGGAAACGGATTGGAAACGGGATAAAAACGGAATATTTAGAAACTAAAATTTCTGTTCCTAAAATTAGTGGGAAATGAGAACACATAGATTAGGAACAAATAAGAGATAGATTTAGAAACAGATATTAGAAACGGATAACAAATCCGTTGCTATTTTGAATAGGGAGAAGTTCCTATTTATTAGAAACGAATATTAGAAAAGGATATACAACCTGTTGCTAATTTGGAAAGCAAAAAAATAGCACTAAACAACACCGTTTGAAACTCCCCCATTTTAGAAACGGATATCTAGTCTGTTTCTAAGAAGAGGAAGAAAAAAAAAGGGGGCAAACGATGCCGTTTGATACTTAATGATATTAGAAACAAATATGTTGTCCGTTGCTAAATAATAAAATAAATAAATAAAAGAAAATGCCCCAAATGGCATCATTTAAGCATTGCAGACTAATTGAGCGATAAATCCCTAATTAGGTCAGTCTTCTACATTACAATCTCCTCCTTCTTCTACATTACAATCTTCTCTTAATCAGAATCTCCCTCTCCTCTCCTCTCCTGTCTCTCAGTCTCTGCGAACCACCGACGGCCACGACGACCTCCACCACCACACGCAGAAGTTGTCCTCTCCATTTGGCTTTGACGTTCTCTTCATTGCTCAATCTATCACTCATCTCTTGTCGCTCTCTCTCTCTCCATCTCTACTCAAGACCGATTGCTAAGAAGGAGCTCTGTCTTTGTCTCTTCATCACTCCATCTCTCCTTCTCATACGGTAAGATGAGTTTTAAATTTTTTTTCTTCATTTTCGTTGCTGCTTACTGTGACTGTGGTTGAAGAGACAAGCAATTAAAATGAGTTAAGAATAAGATTACAAAAGTTAATTTGGTAATTTGGGACAAGCATAGGAGGTTAGAATGGTGTGATAAGGAAACTAAAGTAAAATAGAATGGATAAAATGAAATCTAGAGAACTATAGTAAACTAACAAATGGAAGAAAGTGCTTATTAAACTTGTTTTCTTTAGATGTTTTTTTGATTCCGAGAAACCAGAAAAAGAAGAATAGGTTCGGGCAAAACTGTAAAGCTGTCTGCACTTACTTCTTAGTTGATAATTGCCAGTTATAAGTATAAATTACTTATAATAAGTGTAAGTGGATAGAATTTCTTCTTAGCAATGAGAGCACTTAATAATTTTTAGTTTAGGTTAATAGTTTTAGATTTGAATAAATGGTAATGCATATTGTCAATGAACTATTTTACTTTTTGGGGGAAGATTTTTTTAGTTTGTTTAATCTAATTGTAGTTAGATTTGCCAAGTATTGAACAAATTTAGTGTTAAAACTCTTGGTTATAGTTTAATGCTTCGCCTTTCATTGTGCTCTGGTTACAAGATCCATTTTTTTTTTAAATTATTGTTAGTTGCATTTAAAGTGTACAATAATTTGTATATCAAATGAGGTGGTTAAGTGTAATGTAGCTAAATCTCTATATTTTAAAATTTTTTTATGAAAATATAGGCAGAAAAAAATTATAAAAAAGATCAAGTGCGATATTTGTTAATGGTCAGTGGTGGTGGTAGTAGCCGATGATTGTGTTTCTAACCGTGCTGAATAATAATGTTTATAATATTGCAATTATATTAATACGAGTTCAATTCTTTTCTTCAAAATACAATATAGGACAAATGAATTCAAATCGTGAATGGATGTATAGAAGGTTAACTGACGGTCTACCAAATAGAGAATTTAAGATGGGTGTCCTAGAATTTCTTGATTTTGCTTGGAATCATGTGGAAGGTAGGGACGGTGATAATATAAGGTGTCCATGTAATCAAAAGAAGTGTCAAAATCGAAACCTTGAAGACATGTTTACAATTGAGAAACATCTATTCAAACATGGTTTGGTACCAGACTATTATGTTTGGACCATGCATGGGGAAGCTGAAAGAATGGCAAATGTGGATCAGCATGAATTAAGGGATCATATTATGAATGATTCATCAGAACATGATGGAACATTTTATGAGCCTTCTACTGAATATCATAGAATGGTCTATGATGTTGCTGGTCCCTCATTCAACCCGAATGATATGGAAGAAGCTCCGAACCATGATGCCGAACAATTTTATAATATGCTGAGTTCTGCAAATTAAGCAATGTGGCATGGTTGTGAAAGTCATTCTAAGTTGTCATTTGTTACACATTTGTTGCATATAAAGTTAGAACATCACCACTCTGAAAGATGTTTTGATTACATGTGTCAATTAATGAAAGAGTTTATGCCAGGTGATAATGTTATGACACAAAATTTCTACCAAACCAAAAAGCTAGTTCAAGGTCTAAACATGCCTGTTCAAAAGATTAATAGTTATAGCAACAGGTGCATGATTTATTGGAGCAAAGATAGTGTTTTGACTTATTGTAAGTTCTATAATCATTCGCGTTATAAGCCAACCACACGTCCTACTGCTAATCAAAAATCTCTTGTTCCTTACAAACAAACAAATGTATTACTTCCGCCATCGCTTATAGGCTACAATGATTGTATGCATTTGAAGCCACTGTAGAGCATATGAGATGGCACATTGAGCATGCAACTGAGGAAGGTGTTATGCTTCATTGTTCAAACTCATCGGCATGGGAACATTAATGAAATGTATTACAAACAAATGTTAAACACCGTTTGACATTTTTCCTATTTAGTATCTATTTTGTTTTGTTATATGCAGTTTATCTATATTTGTCGATGTAATATTCATTATATGTTCTATTGTATGATTCTTTAATTGGATCACAATTTATGCTAATAATTGGATTACTACTAATATTGCAATGTAGGTATGTAGCAATGGCACCTAGGGGAGGTGGAAGTGGATGTTCACGGAGAGCTCAGAATGAACCGGCTTCTGATTCTTAGCCATAACAAGTAGCACAAGTAGCTTCTGATTCACACCCACAATCAGCACAACCACAATTACTCCCACCACCTGCTGCTACACTAGTCACAAGTGCACCATTATCATCATCTACCCCAACTACTCAAACAAAAGATATTGGATCCTCAACTGCCTCCACTACAACTACAGGCAATCGAGTAGTCCTTCAACTTGTAGGAAACAAGTAATTATATTCTTTTCAAACACTCTATTATGGATATATATTTTGGTTCTATAAATTGAAAGTTTTTTATTTACATAAAACTATTCATTGCTTTTTACTTGTTGCAGTTTGGAGCCATATACTTTTGCCAAGAAAATTACTAAATATTTCATAAAGAAATTGGATCCTGCAGGTTACGATTGGAAGTCTATGCCTCAAGAAACAAAGGACATTTACTGGCAAGAGTTTAAGGTGTTATACTCAATTCTTTTCCTCTCTTGGATTATATTTTCTTCAAGATATTATATGACTTGTACATTAAAAGTAGAATACATAATCTGTATTTTTTTTACTACACATCATCACATGACAATTGAAGTAGATTCTAATATTTTATCAATATTTGCCTTATCAATGGTGCCGTAACTGTGCCTAAACATATACAATTTTTTACTATGATAATAATATTTGTTTTATGTGTCTATATTGACAGCGTTTTTCGCAAGTGTACGAAATCGCAACAAGTAGTATAGAGTAAGAAAGTATCGTATCCACAGGGATTGTTTATCAATTACCAAAATTATGTTAACCTATTATTATTTAGACGACGATAAAGGAGATTCGTTGTGAGGTAAATAAAATTTAAAGTAAAAACAGAAGAGGTCAAACACAAAATTCAAGTGAAAAGAAATCAGAGGATGAAGCTACTAGGGAATTTGATTTCACTTAATTCTATCCAGCTTATTCTATTAGTTCATTAATCAAT
>CANUEP010042699.1:0-12035 GCA_947857235.1 Jatropha podagrica | reverse complement strand
AATGAATTATTATTATTGTTGGTGTTAAATTATAATTTGGAGTATAAATATATTTTGTGGTGAAATAAATGGAATTGATATCTAGACTAGATACAAAATAAGTGAATAAATTAATTGCTGATAAATAGTAAGGTTATATAGTGAATTAATAGAAATTTAGTAGAAAAATAAAATAAATAGATAGGTTTATTAAATTAATATTCTTAATTAAGGAAGTCATTATCTGATTATATTTTTCTTATTATACGTGTTTCTTAGATCGACCAAGTTTCTCTACTGCTTTTCCAAATCAGAACCTAGGACATACTTGAATTTATTCTGCATTCACTGTGAATAATAAATGGTGCACATCATCCTGCATACATGCATTTTATATGCATACCATATACTCTTTATATTATTTAAATAATCATAAATTATTTCTTATTTCTATTGTTATATTGATATCCTTTATTTTTTTCAAATATAATATCCCAGTTTTATAATCTTAGTCTTTGATATATAATATTCCGGTTTCATAAATTTATACAATTTTCGCTCTTAATTACATTCATATGTTGCATTTATTGTATTGAATATAATTGTGAATAATTGCGATGTGAAATAATGTGCTTTTATATCTAGATAGAAATTAGGACGACGTGTGTCACTATGGGTCAGTGAGCCATGTATGGGGGATCGGCTACCTGTTATATATATATTATTATTATGAAATTGGCCGGGGGTCAATAGGTGAATTTGTGATTTCACTGACCAATTTTCACATGTGAATATTTGAATGTAATTTGTTTAAAGATACTGATGTATGACACATGCTTGTGAAGTATCCCCATTTATTATATTATGAAAGCATACTGCTTGAATGTGTGAGTTTGCATCATTTATTATTATTCACTGAGTTTAGTGAAACTCACCCCCCTTCCATAATATTTTTCAGGAAATAAAAGTACCGTTAGTTTATAAAACTCTGCTTCCTTCTCCGCAGAGATTCGAACATGTTAGTATGAATTATCTGTTAATA
Source organism: Jatropha podagrica (assembly GCA_947857235.1). Lineage (NCBI taxonomy): Eukaryota > Viridiplantae > Streptophyta > Magnoliopsida > Malpighiales > Euphorbiaceae > Jatropha > Jatropha podagrica. The sequence goes on along the minus strand of CANUEP010042699.1, from coordinate 11,014 downwards.
TTTATGATTTTCCACACATTTTATTTAACTCCGCAGTTAAGATCTTTAATTAATATTTGGTTATGTAAAAGAAATCATCAAGTGGTTATAAATAAATTGTGGAGTGTTCTTTTTTAGAATATTTGGAGACTATATGATAGAAATAGTTTGATCATATTATGACAAATAAATATTTACATGAGAATATATTTTTATTAAACGGATATGGGCCCGAGCTGTGAACAGTATTTAATACTAAGGCTGGATAAAAAATGTTAACTCTGATTTATTTATGAATAATGTCATAATATGGGCTTACTATTTCCTTAGTCAAATGATAATAGAAATGGATTTTTATAGTTTAGGCTTACCACGGGCCTCGGGAGCCTCAAGCTTACCTAGGTCCTAGTGCTGGTCTGACCCACGGTTTTGGGTCGTGACAGTAGATCAGGAAACTCCTCGGGAAATACATCTGAAAAGTCACATACCCTCGGAATATCATGGACACTGAGAATCTCTGCTCAAGCTCAAGTACACAGGCTAAGAATGCCTCACATCCATGCTGAATCATCCTCCTAGTAGTACTGGCTGAAATAACATTATAGAGGTAATCCATCCTCTCACCCACAACTACAATCTCCTCTCCAGATGGAGTCTAAAGTGTAATCCTCTTACATCTACAATCAATAATAACCTCGTGTTTAGACAGCCAATCCATTCCCAATATCACATCATACTCCCGGAAAGGCAATTCTATCAAATCTTCCGGGAACACATACCCATGAATGACTCCAGGTCAGTCTCTAAACACAAGGTCAACTGCAACACTCTGAACCAAAAGACTAGTGACCTCAATACTGTGCCCTAATGTGTTAGCATGCATACTATCCAATCGACCCACATGTATGCATATATATGAATGCGTGAAGCCCGAATCAATCAAAGAAAGTACAAAAGTGTCAAAGATGGAGAAAGTACCTGCAATAATGTCCGGAGCATCCTAGTCCTCCCTGGTCCTGATAGCATAGGCCCTCGTCGGTGCTCTAACCTCTAGTCTATCCACTGACTCTGAAATTGGCCTCTGACTCCTAGTGCCACCCATATCGCCACTGCCTCTGCCTTTGCCTCTACCTCTCAGAGCATAAGGGGCTGACCTCCCAACATGGCGAGCTGAACTAGTCACTTTCATAGGGTAGTCCCTGATCATATGCTCAGTAGATCCACATCTGAAACATCCACCCATAAGTCTCATACACACTTCAAAGTGTCTCCTGCCACACTGTGCACATATCGGTACATCTATCCAAGTAGTACCTCCACCACTAGCAATGGATGTGACCTGTGGAGCTGGTCTAACATAGGTACTCTGGCTGAATCTCTAACCCTACCTGGGACCAGACTATGGTGAACCTCTAAACCTCTTGCTACTCGATTGAACCCCAAAATTCTTTCCAAATGTAACTCCCTAAACCCTCTTATACTGTCCACCCTGCTGACTCCTCTAGCCCCTAGCCTACCACTCTGTCCTAATCTCATCAAGCTTTAGGGCAACCTTCACTAGAGAAGCTATTGTGGATGGGGCTATGACGTCAAGTGCATCCTAAACTTGTCATCTAAGCCCTTCTTGAATCACTTACATCTATCCACCTCAGAAGTGATCAACTTAGAAGCATACCTACTCAGCCATAGAAAGTCCCGCTCATACTCGAAAATAGTCATCCGACCTTGCTTAAGCTCAAGGAACTCTACTATCCTTTGATCCATATAAAGCTCACCCACATATTTCTCCCGAAACTCAGATAAAAAAAATCTCATGTCACATCCTCAACTCTAGCTCTCTTAGTCACTGACTCCCACCATAAATAAGCCTCTTTCTTCAGCAAGGAAGTAACAAAAATCAGTTTATCTCGGGGAGTACACTGCAACTACTCTAAAGCCCTCTCTATAGCACGAAGCCAAAACTCTGCCGTGGAAGGCATATCATCCTTCCGACCCATAAAATCAATGGAACCATACTTTATCAGTCTCTTAATAGGGGGGACAGACTGGAACAGGGGTCAGTGCGACTAGAGCCTGTGGAACAACTCCCGCAACCTGCCTCAAACCAACAACCAGCTATTCATCGAAATCACCCTGATTAGGCCCCGCAGGACCCGCAGCCAAGGCGCGCTCTACATCAAAACCCAAAACACCACCAGCTAGTACACCACCCTCAAGCATGCCACCCTCTGGAGGGGCATAACTATCCACCTCCTCATCAGACAGGTGCTGAGACATAACCCGATACTTATAAAGACCAATAGGTTTGGATCAGAGAAAAGTTTCCAAAATAGACTAACATGACATGTATTTAACTTAAATCACTTATGTAATTACTCCAATCGGATAAACTCTCACACCTAACCATAAATCCTGGAATCGCCTAAACCTATGCTCTGATACCACTAAATGTAATGCCCATCGCCCGACCCCGGAGGACCAGACGGCGAAGGCCGCATTCGATTTTTAAACAAGTTAAGTTCTCATAAGGAGGCAAGTAATATTTTTTTAAAAAAAAATAAGGTTTAAGGAAATTCCTACGAAAAATTTGCAAGATTTTCCCCTAAAAATCAATTTGCTACACAAAGAAAATAGATACACTTTCAATATTTAGTCCTCCAAACCCCAAAACTCCACATCAATACAATAAATCATTCAGCACTTCTAAATACTCACATCAATCAATTTGGGTTCTATCATATTATTTTACCATTTATTTCAAGAATCGATTACTATTAACCATACACTTCAAATTCACATAAAGATAATACTTCTTAATTAATCACAAATCTCATTAAATTACATACTTAATATATACAACCCCAATCTTTTTACAATATTTTTATACATGCCATAGTTATGACTTAGTACATATCTTACCCAAAAATAGAGTTTTTTCTCTAATGCTAAACCTTTGATATTCAGGTAGCACCCATTGCTCTAATCCTGCGCATGACAAAAATCAACACACTGAGTATATTACTTAATGGTGCTAAATAAAATACTTAAACATATTTCATATAAAATGCTTAGAAATAAATCATAAAATACCAATTATATTAAAAATACTTAAAACATAAGTCATATGAAAACTTAACCATAAGTTAACAAAATTATAAATATATAAAATTCTCATTCAAAATACATTTTCATACTTTCAATTAAAACATAGCAATAGTATTTTTAGCATCTAAAACATATGTTTCATTACTTACATTATATCTTGGGGCTCAAATATACTAGGAGAAACAATAATATATTTGATTCCGTATCATAACATATTTGGCCTTAGGTTGCCCAACCATAACATAAAGGCATTAAAGCCTATTTATACATAATAAGTACATTCGCTTAAACATAAGGCATCCAGAGCCTAGCATATGATCATAGCTCATATCATATCATATCATAATGGCATTAAAGTCGAGCATGCTCATCTTACATAAATGAATCATATCATACTACATTTCAACCAAGGTATATAAGAGCCCAAAACATATTATTTCTTATAAATCATCGTATTTTTTATAACTCATTTCTTAACAAGATCTTCATAACTTTATAGTTTTTACTTCAAATTTCTTAACTTACAACTTGTAAAAGTCCATCAAAACCCACTTATATTCCAAACAAAAATCATACTTTCATAATACACACACATATATATATATATAGCTTAAAATACTTAAAAACCATCATTTAGAAAAATAAAACATGTCTTACCACCCTAGGGTGGCTCAACCTCTTTGTGTCAACAAAGGGGAAGGTGTTTCCCTTCCACCAAAAACCACATTTCAAGCTAAAAAAGCTTGGTTAAAACATTAAAACCTTTACTTAAACAAATTTAGCCTTAAAATTCATCTTTTTCACATTCAAACTTTCTTTAAGTCTTGGAAAAATACTTAAACATTGAAATCCCAAAAAGAGATTTTAACCATCATTAATTCACTTATCAATTAACTCACAAAAGTCCAATTCAAGCATAAAAATTAAAGTAAGCTCAAGGCCCTACACCCATCAAAGTTCGGCCAAGTGTAGGAGGAGGAGAAGGGAATGTCCCTCTTTCCATTCAGGCATTTCATCATGCTTAGAAAATATGAAAAATTGTATAAAAACAAGTAATTAACCAATTCACCAACAGAAACACAAAATCTTCAAAATTTGCTTAAAACCTAAAAATTGGAAAGTTAAAGAAAATGAAAGGGAAAGTGTAATATTATTGCGCTAACCTTTAAAACAAGCTTGGTTAAGCTTGGAAAGCCTCAATCCTTGGCTTTCTCCTTCTCTTTGGAAGAGAATTCTCCAAGCTCTTCAAAGTAGGAAAAATTAAAATTAAAATCAAGAAATGGTAAATGAAAGAGATGGAGCATGATTTAATGCATCAATTACATGTCTAAACCATAAATTTTACTTATTAATTCACAAAATCTAAAAATCACAACTTACTTATTTTGGGTAGCAACTCCAATTTCCTTAGCTTAGGACTCCAAATTCTTACTCTTTAGCTTAGGTCTTAATGTTTGATTACTATTTCAAGGTTTAAATTATGTGATTTGATGAAGTTTAGAGGTAGAGAAATGAGAGAAAATGGAGGAGAGAAGAGAGAGAGGTTGGCATGGAGAAGGAGAGGAAGAAGAAGATTGAATAGTGTTGATAAGTGTTACTTTTTTAAATAGAAAAGTCAAACTTGACTTTTTAATTTTGTGCCAAATGAATGGCTGTGATCAAGTCTCTAGAATTCTCAACCAAGGGCTCTAAATATTCATCAAATAATTCTCCTCTAATTATTATTTAACCCCATCAATTAATTAAATTAATTTCATGAAAATAATTCCTCAATTTTCCTTGATATACCGCACTAGAAAACAATATTCATTAAATACCTTAATTCTCTAAAAATATTCATGAAATATTTTCTATCCACCTAAATCATGCAAACATGCTCCAAAAATATAAAATAAAATATTAGACATGCATGTAATTTTTTCGGACCGAAATAATACCAAGTCCCGAATCGATGGTACTATTCATAGACCGGTAAATCACTATTACTAACACTAAAAAATGAATTGTTACACAACAGCTCTAATCACCGTTCAATAATGAGGAAAACATCGACCAAAAATATTTAGAGTCATTACTTTAACATCAATATAAAACTCATAATTATAATCATATTATAATTTATTTTGCAAAGCAGTATTGTCTCGTGGACTTTATCGTTTACCAAGATTCAATCAATAGAATATAAAAGATAAATAAATATCTTTTATTAATAATCAAATATTTATTACATGAAATATTATATCTAAAATATAACTAATCAAATTGGCTATAGAGCATATAACTAACAATCTCCCACTTGCACTAAAGCCAATTATCCATGTGTTTTATTCTATGGCATCAGTGTATTCGTGAGCTCTTAGTTCATTAGTTTCTCCATAACTGAAAAGTATCCTTACTTATTTTTAAATACTTAATGATAGTTTTAACAGCAGCCTAATGACTTTCATCTGGAACAAATTTATATACATGCAGGTATCCTCTATTGGATTCCTCCACGCAAACTGTTTTAGTATTTTATCAACATGTATGGATTTAGATAATCCTAACAGCCTATCAAATCTATCCATATAGATTTTAATATCAAGTATATAGGCCATTGCTCTAATGGAGATATTCTTAAATGACCAAACTTTTATAGTAGTAGAATGTAATTTTATATTCATAAGAAATATCATTCCACTCCCACTAACCTTCTTATACACACTAACTCATCCACATTTTTAATGTGATCAAACTATTTTGATTATTTCATTAAAATGGATGTTCTTATTCCACAAAGGCTTGTTTAAGTCTACCAGTGAACTTTTGCAGTTTTCATTCTCTATTAAGAAATACTTTTGATTCAAAAATCATTAGATTTGCTAAACAAGAATGCAATTTTGTCATCAATATGACAAGTTCAATAATCATAATATACTGCAATTGCGAGTAAAATGTCAAACATTTTTCCTTTATATTTATTAGGTTTGAGTCTCCACAAGAAGGTCCAACCTTTGTAGGAGTACGACTCATCCTAACAGATTTACGTCATGGTTCTTTAACCAATGTATTTTGATTGTTCATCTGATGCAACAATCTTCTATTCTAGTTCCATCTTTAATGTAAATTTGAAGTTCTCGAACCTTTCAAGTTCTGCATAGCTACCACTGCTTTCTTTAAAGATAAACATTTTTTTCTAAAAAGATAGCATGTTTTGAGATGAACATTTACTCTCAATAGGATGGTTGAAATAATATCCAATAACTTATTTTGGATATTCCACATACTTATATCTATCTGATTTAGCTCATAGCTTATTAAATCCCAAAACACTTCACATAAGCGTGTTGACTCATATCCTATATGGAATCTTATCAACATATTTGGGTGGAACTCAATTTAAAAGGTATATCGCATTATTAAGGCTTATCCTTAAAAGGGATAAAGGTTATTTTGCAAGACTAATCATGGATCATACTATATCAAATAATGTACAATTCATATTTTATAATAGATAATCTTGAAAAACTTAAGTAATTTTCACCTCGATCTGATCAAAGTGTTTAATACTTTAGCTAGTTTCTCAACTTCATTTCTGAATTCTTTAAACTTTTCAAAATTCAGATTTATGTTTCAATATATACAACCATATATAGTATAATGAAACATTCATATCTACTTAAGGCATGGCAGTAATTGGTCCATATACATCTAAATGTATTAGGTTCAATAATCTTTTGACCTTTCACCTTTTCAAGTAAAGGGTGTTTTAGTCATTTTACCAATTAAACATGATTCACAAGTTTCAAATGATTCATAATAAAAAAGATTCAATATAACCTTCTTTATACAACTTAGTGATTCTTGTTTTATTAATGTGACCAAGTCTATAATGCCAAAAATACGATAATTATTATCTATTTTAGATTTCTTGTTGTTTATGTTGATGAAGAATCAATAGAAACATTATAGAAATCATCCATATTAATTTCAGTTTCATAAAATTATTATTATTATTATAAAAGAACAATCATTGTTCTCAAAAATAAATTTGAATCCAATATTCAAAATCTAATATGAAACTGAAAACAATGTTTCTATTAAGTACTAAAATAAAATAATAATTATTTAATTCTAATACTAAGTCCAAATATGTTCCTACAGCTAATGTAGCAATTTTTGCTCCATAGACTATACATAGGTCCATCTTTCCTCAATTTTCTATTTTTCTTTAGTTCATGCAAGTTATTAATATGACAATCATATTAGGTATCCAATACCTAAGAACTAAAAATAGAAGGATTAATTTCAACCATAAACATACCTGAAGCAGAAGCTTTTGCAAGCTTCTTTACTTTCACAATCATAAGATAATTCCTACAATCCCTCCTCTAGTGGCCATCTTTGCACAATGGTCGCATGTTCCATTTTTGTTAATTGCACCTCCATTGGACTTCAATGCCTTCTTCTTATTCTGCTTCTTCTTAGGCTTTTTCTTAGCCTTAGAAGACTGAACTAGAAGTATAGGAGCAGTATCCTTCTTAAGGGCTCCTTCAGCAGTGGTAAGCATACCAAGCAACTCAAGTAAGGAAGCATCTAGCTTATTTATATTAAAATTTAAAATAAAATACGAATAGCTAGGTGGCAAGGACTATAAGACTAAGTCGATACTTAGCTCATGGTCCATAGCAATGCCCAATTGGCCTAATTTTTCAATATAGCCAATCATTTTCAAAACATGGACATGAACTGAAGAGCCTTCTACCATCTTACAGCAAAACAATTCTTTAGAGGTTTCATACCTCTCAAACCTACCTTGAGAGTCAAACAGGTCTCTGAGATGCAAAATGATGGTGCGAGAATCCATATTCTCATATTGCTTTTGAAGTTCAGAACTCATGCTGGCTAACATCAAACTTGTCGCCTACTCATCGTCATCAGTATGACGATTGAAGTTATTCTTTTCTTCTTCAGTAGCATCATTAGCAGGAATATCATATTTGTTCTTATCAAGAACATATAACCTCTTTTCTTGCTTGAGAACAATTCTTAGATTGCGATACTAGTCTATAAAGTTTGGTCCGATCAATTTATTAGTATTAACTATGTTATGCAAGTATAGGTTATATAGAGACATCAAGTATTAATTTCATGCAATACTAAATTAAATAAGGTCTTTAATTTTAATTTAGTTCTCCCACTATTTTATTTAAATTAATAGCCCTTTCTATTAATTCAAAAAATCTAGCATTTAGATCTCCTAGTAGGCTAAGATCCCAATTAACCTAAATAACTTTGGGCTTGCCCAACAAGTTATATTGAATTAATTTAGGTAGATAACATAATTTATCAATCATATCTTTATGTGACTCTTAGATCAATTAGGTGACAACTCTTTGTCTAAACATGTCAAATATATTTCGCCTAACCTTTGCCCTAATCTTATTTGATCATGAGTTTGCTCATCCAAATCAAATAAATTAGTTAAGTAAAACCATTATTCAAATTATTTGATAGCATTAAACATGTTTGGTTACAACCAACCTTGGGTTTGCCCAAAAATTCAAATTTTAAGGAAGTTCTGATTTTCATGTTATAACTATGGGTGGCAATCAATCATATTCTTAATATGTACTTAAAATTTTAATGAGAAATTTATTTTAAATTTTGATCGCAGGTCTCATGCTTTGGCATGATGGCATATCGCATATCATACATACATAACATACATCCTTAGCATGTCATTCTAATTGGATGATTATGGACATATCTAAAACTAATTTTCTTGGGCAATCAAGAAAATTAGGTGGTCGAAAAATCCTAGGTAGCTGCTTCTTAGATTTTCATAAAGCCCAATAACAGCTTCTTGACTTGGATTCTTCAAGGCTCTATATAATTTCTTCAATTCTCTTTTTCCTTTTGGGTTATAAAATAATATCCTATTTACATATTTTAATTATCTAATTGTTACATAATTAAATAAAATAAATAAAAAATTTTGCAACCTAAAATAAAAGAGAATAACGAGAAGCAAACCCTATTCAAAATTACATAAATCATCAACCAAATATAATAAACTAATCACATAAGTCTTTTCTAATGTCCATAATCACGCATCATACATAATATTATCTAATAATAATATATATTAATTATTGATCTTATGTGCTGAAAATAAAATTTTAACAATTAAAATTTTATATTTCACATTTTTCAAAATCAATTTATGAACAAAACAATTTTATTCATATATCAAATCTCATTAAAACTAATTTTTAGAAATTATAAAATTATTTCATAAATCAATTTTACTAATTCTAATTATATTAAAATTAATAAATAATTCAATTTATTCCTAATCCAATTCGGAATAAATTCACAAAATAATTTTATTATAAATTAAACTCTTTTAATTTTCTTCTTCTAAAAAAATTAGAAAAATATTCTGAATTCAATTTTAGTCACTGACAATTAATTTTAATGGTAATCAAAATTTAATTAATTCGAAATTAATCAAAATACTCAATTAAAACTAATTTTAGGATTTAATTGAAAAGAAATAAAATAATTTTGGACCCATTTGCATAATTAGTAAACATTCAGGGATCAAGATGTAACTTTTGCATCATCTTCTTCAAACAACAGCAACGGCTTTCTTTGATAAGAAACCTAGCGCCGCCACAGCAAAACCCGGACTGTAACAGCAACGATGGCACTCGCTCGGCCAGGGGATGGTCCAGAAGTGGTCGCACCACCATGGATAGTCCACCTCCGGCCATGAGCAGTGTTGTCTCGCTGGAAAACATTGCTTTCAAAATTTTTTTTTATAAACTGGAAAAACGCAGAAACTCCAACTCCAACACGCTATCACCGGAGCACTCGTTGGGTGGCGGCGCACGTCCAGACGAGCCGGACGCAGTGCTACCGCCCGCGAGTCACGGCTCATGGCGATCGGTAATCGGTCTGGCAATGTTCTTCGTCAAAAGTTTCCAAACAATTTTTTTTAATTCAATAAATCAAATTTAATCGAAAACAAGTTTGTGAAAAAAAATTGTAAAACACCAGAATTAATTTTGTCCCATAAATTAATTCGAAATTGTAACATCTGAATCTAACCACCAAATAAATTGTCCGCTTTGGATCAAGTCAGCTCTCTCATACAATATCGATAAGACTCACACGGTTTTGTCCCGCAGATGAAATGAAAACTTTTCAAAAGGTCACCTACCTGGAATTTCTGACAAACGAGCACATTTAATCTTGGAATTCTTTCAACTTTTCAGTCATTCTACTAAAAAACAGCTCTGATGATTAGTTATCCCTTTTCGATATATGATCCGATACATTTCTGTGTCCCGCATTTCACTATCCTAGCTAGCCTGACATGCTAGAAGCTTACCAAGAGCCCTTGCTCTATCTGTCCGCTCTCTTGAGATCGCTTTGACAGGTCGGGATGTCATATAAATAATATAATTTAAATAATTAATTATACTAATAATATCCGTTTAAACGAATAAAACAATAAAATTTATTTAGAAGAATATCCCTTTTTGCAGATTCTTCTTCAACTTCGATCTATAGGCTAGGTTGTCGCAAACCACAAGCCGTCGAAACGTCCCTAGCAATATCCACATGAATAGACAATTGGAAAAACTCTAAAATTATTTTTAAAGGATTAAGAGATTAGAGTATATGATAGTTGTAGTTATTATAGGTTTTTTATTTTTATTTTGTGGCTATGAGTAACAACTCTTGTATTCTCACATACAGTTCAACCGATTTCTTAAAGCTTATATAGGAGAAACCCTTATGTCACAAATAAATTAATTATAATTATTTATTTAAATTTTTTAAATAAATAAATTATAATTAAATATATATATATATATATATATATATATATATATATATATATATATATATATATGCCTATTTATTTATTTAAATAATT
>CANUEP010042675.1:0-22424 GCA_947857235.1 Jatropha podagrica | reverse complement strand
ACCCCTACCCCTTCTACCCCTCCCCCCCTATCCTTCCAGCCTTCTCTCGGTGCGGGGGGCGGCGCCCCCCCCCCCCACCCCTCCCGGCAAAAAGTCATTTTCTGGGAGAAGCTCTTGAATGGATGATTGTCCAGGAAAAATATTCAGAACTCCTTGTTTTTTGATGGGTAAGCTTTATTTAATCTTGCTTAGAAATTAAGATAAAGAGATTAGGTAGAGATAGTATTGAGGTGGGGCAATGAAACTAAACTGTGTTCTTTTGCTGGTTAGTGGGGGTTACAATACTAATTAATAATTATATAAACTGGGATATTATCTATAAAAGCCATTAATGTAGTATTACTTTATTACATTCGGTGCTGCCACTTTCTATGCTTTGTTTTGATACCCTTTTGGCTGTCTAATCCCTTCTATTTCCATTTCCATGCAATAATTTTGAGCCAACACTATCTTTTATTTGTTAAAAGCCAATAATTTTGGTCCAAAGGCTCTAGCTTTCTGGCAACCTAAGATTGATAAGCCCATGAAAAGCCCAACACTTTGTCTCTCTAAGATTCGTGTTGGCTCTTAATAAATTTTTAATTTGTAGATAGGAACATTAAGGGTGAAAAAGAAACAACTAGCAAAATGAAATATTGGTATCTTGCATTATACTAGCTTAAGTGGTAGAAAATTGGCTAGTTTTTCTAATTTTGTTATTGAGATTATATGTATTATAAAGCACTCCATTGACCGAGTTTAATTTTTAATTTTTGTAATGAAAATGATGAGAGTGATAAAAGGATATAGAGCTGGTTCAAGAACCGAATTAAATCGACTCAAATTGGTTGGATTTGGATAATTAATTTAAAAGTTCATTTACCAATTGGTTTGGATATATAAAGCCAGTTTCATTTTCGGGTTTATTATAATTAATCATATGACTAGCCAAATCTAAATATATGCGGATAAATGAAATTGAACTAATTCGATTTGGTTCTATTTGATTAACCAAATGCTCATCCTATCCTATGGGGGGTTGGACAATTCATTCTCATTTATTTATTTATTATTCTCACAGGGGATAATTCTTGAATTTTAAGTAGGTTTTGATTGAAAAAATGGTGATGGGTCATGTGTGTTGTTATGGCATATCCTCTAGTTTATGTTCAGCCTTGGTTGGCTGGCCCTGAGTTTCATTTATTGCACTTGCAGCTATGGATTGGGACTTGTAAGGAATAACGTTTTCCGTTGTTTGGTTTCCATTGTTTGGTTTCCATTGAGGATGGGACCATTAGAGTTTCAGTTTCGTATATCAAAATGTGACATGAAATTTATGGTAAATAACAGCAAAACAATGACAGAAGATGAGAGAGACACAGCCTTACAAATGAGAGATAGGGTTGCAAACCGGCATTCAGGTAATGGCAAACTAGGGTTTGTCCTTTAGTATGGTATGCTGATATGTAGTTAGATTTGGGTACAAAGCTGCATAAAGGCAGCTTGCTCAAAATCTTATCCGTTTTAGGTCTATGATGAGGCTTGTTTGGGTCAATATGTAGGGATTGGATCGATCAACCGTCATTGATCGAATTAATACGTCTCTTGACTATTTGTTTCCTTCGTTCTGTAGTCCATGTTTTGAGTTTGTTTATTTATTAGAATTATGTAAATGATATTACATAATTCTAATAAATAAACAATTTTTCAAAAATTATTATACAAGATTTAATAAATTTTCAAATATAGTTCGACATAATCACTTTTAAATTAAAAAATTAGAGTGAAATATTCAAAGACTGATAATGATAATGAAAGGAAGAAATTTGAAAATTAGGAATAATTTTTAACATTATTAAATAAAAAAAGAAAAGAAAAATAATTGCAGAAAAGAAATGACTTTGAACTACCAAGCTTAAGTTTTCTCTTTATTTTGTGAATTGTCATACATGAATAACTTTTCCTTGGTGTATTTATATGCTAAGCAGCCAAAATGAGAAGTTTGGGGGGACAAAAACACATGGTTATTTTTTCTAATTTAATATTTTATAAATTAAAAAAATAATTTTTCAAAAACTTTTTTTTTTCTTTTTGCTGATAATAGAACTTTAGAGAGTGATGGAAAATGGATATGAACTGGTTAAAAACCTGTCACAAATCAAATCTCAAATCTCAAAAACCCATCAACCTGACTTAAATTGACAAGCGAGTAGGTTTTGATTAATGAGATATGCATCAAAACAAATTGATAAGTACATTGGAGTGACATTGCTAGCTGAGGGAGAAATATAGCATTTGCTGCCACTCAGAATAGACAATAAGACCTAAAAAAAAAAAAGAAGAAGAAGAAGAAAATTGATCCCTAAATCCCTTTTTGCTAACGAGATTTCCGGGATTTTTTAAACATCCAATGTGCAAGGTCTTTACGATTTTTTTTTTTTTTCTGTAGTAAAGCACATGATAAATTCCAATTACATAAAAAAAAAAAAAAAAAAAAAAAAAAAACCATTTCAGTGAATGATATCAATAAGTGGTCGGACGAGCAGAGATGAATTGTATTTCTAGGTAAATTTGTCGTTCAAAATTTACAGTCACCATTGTTGGAAGAACTTTCTCTGAATGCCATCCCAATCTTAGGATGAAAATAGAATAAATAACAAAGATAATAAATAATATTGCAACACCATTAGCATTTGAAATTCTAATGTCTAGCAACCATCCAATTGTTAATCACCATAGATAGCAAAGTGATAAACAGACTCTTAAGATAAAAATAAATAAATAAATAAAATAAAAATACAAGTGCAGTTGTATATTTCTTTAGTTTAGTTTCCATTATTATGGTACAGGATTAAGTGCATAAATGTGGTCCGAAGTTTTTTGCTCCATTATAGAATGTAGCTTTATCATGCTATACTTCTGCAATAATTTGCAGGGCATGTCAAAGAACCTGACCTGTAACCGAAGCTTATCAATCTTGAGCTCGAAAGGTAAAATCGTGTTCAGAAAACTGGCCACAGAAAACTGGTTTTCTGGACAAGTTAAATCTGAAATTCTCATTCCAAATCAAAGAATTAATGATAGAATACAAGGAATCTAGACAACCAAAATATAACATTTGCAGTCCAAATTATAGGAACTGTGTATAATAATAAACATTAAAAGACAAAATATGCACCAAAACGATATCATCCAAAAACATCTGAATATCATCCAAAAACTGTACAGGCAGGATTTTCAACGCAAGTTCAAGTTTCCCAGTCAGGACTGATTCTACAACAAAAACCAGAACCTCCTTGTTTTCTTCTGCTCAGAAGCATATGAATGGGGAGGTGCACTTGGGGCCAAATACCAGGAAAATCTTAGCAGGACCTGGGCATTGAAAGGCAACACATTTGTTGATATAGCATGGGTTGTCTCAGGTTGTATGCAAACTTGAGCCTAATGAAGTCCTTTCACTGTCAACCTGATCTGTCAATGGCACATTCATACTTGGCCAATTGATGACCATACACGTGCTCGGCATCGAATCAAAATTATATTACCACCACAACTGAACTGATGATTTTATTACATTCAATTAGTTAACATACAAATGCAAGAAGTTATTGACAACATAATGCAGGCAACGTACCATATCCAGCACCTGCTTGACTCTTTCTGTTTGCTTTATTTTCTAAGCTGAGTTGTGCCAGAAGTCTCCATTTTAACAAAGAAAAAGAAACAGCATAGTCCCACCATCTCAAAAGGTAATTCAAAATGAAGGCTAACTTAAATTGTGACAAAAGCCACCGTGACTATGGGGGTCCATATAGAACTCACATCACTGTGGAAATTTGCTTGTCCAGACTCCATGATAGAATAAAGTCAAGTGAGGATGAATGTACCTTTATAGTGTCCCATGTAGAGCCGGCTATGTTGTGGCTGCAAATTGCCAAATTGTTCAGAAGTTCGTATTCTAGTTTCCCGTTGGCTACCCAAAAAGAGCGTGGCACATAAAATTCACTTGACCCTACCCTCTTAGTATATGATTAGCTTATAATGTAGAAACCTAACACATGGTTTGGATTGTGTCCCTGTGCCTTTCCATCTTCAGAGTATCTTTCTTTATCAGCATAAATTTTTTTGTTCATGAATATACACATCATAACAAAAATTTAATGTCCAAACCTACTGAAGTGTAATTTAGAACAATTGAAAGCAGGACCACAGACATTTGCACCTACGGATTTTCTCCTTCTCACCAGCACAACTCCACGAATCCAGGGACCTGGGATACAGTTCCATGACCTTTTCAGACAGTTCTGCATATTCAGAAGTCTTAAAACTTTTGATGCAAACAAGCTTCAAGAAGACACATGCATAAAATTGGTTTACAGAAATATCATCAGGGCAATCACATGATAAATCTACGTGAATTTACTCCTAGTTTAAGCCAGAAATTTAAAACTGCAGTGACTATTCAAACATTTCCACAGCATTTTTAGTTTTGTATTGATGACACAAGAATATAATCAATTCCCTATGAGCTAGGAAGTACAACTCAACCTCAGTTAAAGTTAGCAAGTTATGACCTCAAATTTCTTGCAGGGTTCATTTCACTTGGTTCATTATTAACTTCAAGCATATAATTGACCCAGATCCAATATGGCTATTTTTCCTACCTTCTCTGTTAATATCATTAACAAGTTCAATTTTTTTCACTCTTTCGTTTATCAGATTAACAATTTCTTCACAAGTCAGTAGCTTTCCCAGATCAGGAATTCACATGCCTTTTGAGCCAAAGTTGTTTGATCCACTACTTTAATTTTTCAGGCATTGATTGCCATGAAACAGGAATATATGCTCACTTTTCCCACTTAGAAATTAATATCTCAAATCTTTGCAATCAATTATGTCAAATTCTAAGCAAATCAATCAATAAATGATACAAATATTTAGTATTGGTTTCGGTCTTTTATAACTTCAGTCCACCAAACTTTAGGTGAAAAATATGCCAAAGGAACAGATTCTAAAAAATAACCGCAACACATTAAATAATTCACACTTAGAAGAATAAGAGTTATATTTAGATCATAGCTTTCCAATTATCTATCCTATTTGTGCCTTCCATAAATCATTAATAAATTTGCAGAGATATTTATTTCAACCAAAGTTGGTTTCTCTCTGGGCTAAAAACCCACTATACATCAGCTCACTCCTATCGATAATGTTGACATCACTATCTCAAGGTAAAAATCCTGGTCCAGATGATCTTAAATATGAGAAAACACAAATCTGATGATGGTAAAGAATTATCATGACTGGCTAACTCTGCAGGGAAAAAAACTTCCTGATCTCAATTTGCAATTTCAACATCAAACAGCAAAAAAGTAGCTGGAAGTAGTGGGGTCAGAGAACCTTTAATATGGTCTACAGTTCATATAGGAATTTAAAGGTTAATATATTATCCGCACGGGTAAAACCAAGCTCTTACAGTTAGATTGCACAGAGTGGAAGACAGCATGGCAATGTTACTACAATTATTTTACCATGGAACCTAACATGCAAAACTGTTGACACAAAGGCTAAGGCTTTATTCCAGTGAACTGAAGCTGCACAGGTTTCTTCCAAAATGTTATAATTTTAGAGAGTTCAACCAATTGATCACTGCAAATATGCAAAGTTTAAGATCAAAATAATACTGTAAATATGGAGATCTTTACAAAAGATAATCACAATTTGGTGTATTTCAGACAAAGGGCATTTTAGACAAATGCCCCAGTAGTGGAGTGGACTCACCAAATTCAACAAGTATTTCAGCTTATTGTACACTGTTCCCAAATAAGAAAAGAAGTTTTCTTTTGTCAAATTGTCCTTGAACCCATTGAACTCTCACAAAATATTCTCTTATCTTATGTCCCCACTTTTGAATATGGAGTCCTCCTTCACCAAGTACCCAGCAGAGAAATAGACAACCAATAGCTATTTATTAAAAAAATTAACAGAAAGTGCACGTGTGTAAACATGTCAAACTGCAAAGGACAGTTCCATACAAGGCATATAGGCCATCTGTTGAATCAGCATGTTAATAGGCATCTGTAAATACAGATTTATTAGATTTGTAGAAAATAAGATGCATGCTATTGTAGCGGAAGAATGTTGCATTTCATGCTTAATGCAGGACTGTTTCTGTGTTACACAGGGCAATCACAGTCAACATGAAAAAAAGAAAAATGATGAACCTTGCAACAAAACACACGTGACTTACGCACAATCATCTGCTGGAAGGATCCAGGACCCACTATCAATTTGTCCACATGATTTGATCTTGACAATGAACAGGCAATCAAATCTTGTAATTATCTTTGTGTTTCTCTCCAGCCATCTTCATCTTTTGGCGGATTCCAAGCAGCGACTGACACCCTATTCATAACAGTACAACCTCTGGTTATGAAAAGTGACTTATCTTCTATCCTCTCATCATAATCAAAGTGAACAAAGCTCCAGTCTTCTGAAGAGAGAAAAAGAAAATGAAGGTGAAGTTTATTTTCTTTTTTCAACAAAAAGAAAACAGTACAACTATTTATGCTAGGAAAAGAAGTAATATTCCTCAATGCTTCATGAGCTAACCACCAAATCATACCTTATTGCAGTTACTAGGTTGGATGCACCGAAAGTTTCGGCAGAATAGCAGTGAACAACTGAAGGATTTTGCCATTGGTAAGTTTCAGTTCATCATATAGATTTTTCTGTTCAAATAGGCATATAACCACAGAAATGATGATCATTGTAGTTTTTGATTCCCACACCACACTGACAAGAGAGAGAAAGAGAGAGAACAAGAAAGATGACAACCATATTTGCATAGTCATGCAGAGCTCAGATTATAGACATGCACCAAATAATAAGGCTACTTTGGTAATTCCATAACGGAATTTAGTGCAATGTAACCAAATGCATTTGTGGTTTAACGTTGGAACTGAAATGCATTAGATTACATTCCATAGGTCTATTACCAAAATAGCCTATATTCCTTAGATGCAGACTCGCATTAGTCTACTAGGATATATGGTTCATAACCAGAAGCTTGATGTGTAATGTCGCTTCCAAAGAAAGACAATGAGGTTTGAATTGAAGACTTCACATAAATTATAATAGAATTATTTCCTTAAGAGGGCCTATGCCTCACACAGCATGCTGACTGGAATACATCCATAGGAAACAAAAGAAGTTGGTCTGAAATGTATAAAAATTTGAATCTTGAACTGACAAAATGTTAGAAGGTAGTCATAATTTTCTCCTTACGAAATGCAATGATAGAATCATTTCAATCTAGTCCATTTAACATTTTTTGTAACAGGACACGCCTGCAATTGTCTTATAGGACAGCCATCACTTGATGACCAACAATACTACCCAAAACCAAACTATGGCACCAGACAATTCAAGCAAGCCCATAAAGATCACATTCGAAAATCTTTTGCTGGTCTAGAAGCAGCAAGAACAGAAGAAGAAGAAGAAGATGACTATGAAGAAGAATCATCTGCTGCCATATCTGAACTATTCCATGGTTTCCTTGCAATTGGTACTCTTGGCTCAGATCCTGTCAATACTGACCCCTCAACACCAACATTCGCCATCTCTGTTGAGAACATAACTGAAAAAGAGACTGAAGTAACTGAGAATGAGCTGAAGCTCATCAATGATGAGTTGGAGAAGGTTCTGGGAGCTGAAGCTAGAGAAGATTGTTGCAATGATTCATCAGGAAGAAGCAGTTATGTCAGTGCAGGTAGAAGCAGTCATGGTAGCACTATTACCCTTAGTGGCAAACCAATGGAAGGACAGGACACCAATGCAAATGGAACAACAATCTGTCCACTTCAGGGATACCTTTTTGGGTCAGCAATTGAACTATCGGAAACAACAACTATGGCAAAGAAGGAGCACAGGACATCACTTGGTGAGCTGTTCCAGAGGACTAAAATGGCAGAAGAGAATTCTGGAAGCAAATGTGAGAGGGATGAGAAACGCATGGAAAAGGAAGCTGACAAATCTGCTGTACATCTCATGAAAAAGATGCTGAAGAAGAAAATGCTCCATGCTTCCTCTAGGAGCTCTGCTGCTGGTGGTGGAACAGTTGATTCTGCTTCAGCAGAAACAAAACTGCACAAGGTATCACTTCATGAACCATCCCTGTCAAAATCCTTCATGCTTGAATGTGCCAAACCCGGAACAAGAATTATTATCTCAATGTGATGCAAGTAAATAATCCTAATAAACTTATTTTGCAGCCAAATGATCATCAAAATGCATCTGGACAGATACTCATCCAAACATTGATGAAATAATATAATAAAATAATAAATTGACAAATCTGTGGGTTACCCATCTTCTGTTTACTTTTTTTCAACATACACATATGAAATCACTGCATAACTCACATAATTCTCACCCTAGAGAAGAATTGCATCACAGGTTTTAAATGATATGTGTACCATTCTGGGTATAAAACTGTGATCAATTTGTGCTGTGCAGATCCTACATATGTTCCACAGAAAAGTTCATCCTGAAAGCTCGACAGCTCCACGGAAGGCTGATAAACCCCCAAAAAATGAAAACAAGAAGAACGGCAACAATGGAGGTTATATGGTCCCAGATGAAGAGATCACAATAATTCCGCCAAAAGCCCTTCCAAAACGGAGCATAAGGCGGTACAAGAGTCAATCTAACCCACCCCAATTTACTCTTAGCAGCAGTGACTCAAGTGGGAGCAGGGAATACTGGATCAAAACAGATGCTGATTGTAAGATCCATATATTTCACAGTCTTAAATACTTTACTGAAACCCAAGCAGATAGTCAGCAACTTCTGAAGAACTAGAGTCATAAATCATATAGATGGAAGGTTCTGCTTTAGGATCAAGGAAAAAGTAAATATGTCAGTTGTTGGCAAAACATGTTTCCCACTGTTGATCTTATTCTAGCATCCCTTTAAGTTACATTCTATGGCATCTTGGCATTGACTCTAGAGTTAAGCTTACAAGAATAGACTGCTTCAAGAGCCATATGCTTTCAGCACTAGTAACTACATTTAGTATTTTTTTTCAGGCTTGCTACTAACTTTTAAGCAACTATGCTAATTCAGTTATGTGTTTGCATGTAGACCTCGTGTTGGAGCTCTAAAATGTGGATGCAGAAATCAGATGTCAAGTTTGATTCTTAAGTATCATCTTCAATTTAGTAAGAAGCATTATTGTGTTTGTAAGGTGATTGTTGCTACCAATAAATGAGTGATTGTATTATGAAGAGCTTGAGGCAAACGAATAAATAACAGAAGCAGTCCTTCCCAAAAAGCTGCCTTTAAGTAATTGATTTGTAATGTAACGCATATTGTTCTGCAGTGAATATATAAGGACACTATAATGCCTGTACATATTGTATCATGAAGTTTCGAAGACTTTTTGTATTAAGTTGAGCTGAAGTTCTTTATAAGCACAGCTATTTATTGATGTGCTAAACCTCACCGGGCTTCAGGAGGATGTAGAAATAATTGATTCATTATGTAATTGAGCAACAATATTATGATTCAAGCAACAACATTATAACTCAATCTTATCTCTCAAAATTTTAGCTTTATCTAAATCTTCAGAAGGATTTGGAAAGGACGAAGACGATCAATCATTGCGCTGGCATAATCCATAAAAATAAAGCAAGAAGGAATTATCAATCCATAAAAATAAAAGCATCAACAAAAAGTAGAGAAACCAAGTAAATTTTCCTGTTTTTGAAACACCAGTTTCAGTACATTCATTCCCTCCAAACAAACTACTAACAAGGACAAAAAAAATGGGGTTTCCCCAATTTTCTATTGAACAGCCAACAATGCAACAAAAGCATATACGCACCTTGATATTAAGTCAAAAATCACGGATCAATTCACCAATACTTTCTTCCATATTTTGTATACTCATCTAATCATTCATAAAAAAAATAAAAAATAAAAGAAGAAGAAGAAGAAGAAATTGTACATACCCGACAGTTCAGCTAATGATTGACCTGTATGAATCATCGTTGTTGATCATGACCACACATAAACTGGAAGGCACTTTAGAGTTAGAACCAAAAGCGTAAAAACGAGTCTGCATTTTAGCGGCTAAAACTTTTTGGTACACGAATGACTAGACATGCCACCCAATGGATAGAGTCAATGATGGCCATAAAACCGAAAAATTTGGATGTTACGGATCAATTCTCCATTAACGGTTCACAGCTGTGGAATCGCGCCACCGTTGTCATTCGCGGTTTTCTTTTGATATTGTTTTTATGTATATAAAATGTAGTGGGTGAATACAGGCCCAGCCCACCACGACAGGTCGTTTCTTAAATAATTAAAAAATTGACCAGTCTTTCAATGATACGACATTCGAGCGATAGAATTGACCAGTTTTCCGATGACACAACATTCCAGCGAGTGGGACATGGCATCAATGAAATCTGATCTTATCCATCCACTTAGAAAATGTCAAACGTTTAAATAGAATCAACCCTAAACAGTCAGTAATTTTTTCCAAAAGTTGAAACTTACAGCCTTGCCCATGAACACGTTAGCCCTTACGACAGAAATTTATCAGGGAGGTCCAATGCAATTAGAATTAGAATGTGTTCGGGGACATTTTATCATATAATTTTTAGTATTTTGACGAAACATTTACGTCTCCACGTTTGATGGAATGCTAACCATTAAACTAATCATTCAATTGCCATAAATGAACATAATGAGTAGAGGTCCATTTCAATCATAATTACTAAATATATTATCGTACAAGATCAAAGGTGAGAAAGTAATAAATTTAAAATGGAAAAAAAATTGAATTCAAAAGGCAGGGAATGACACTAGCATGTACTGTCCATGAAATTCACTAACAACTCCTGAACCATAACTCTATCTGGCATCCTTCCCGCGGCGCCATAAATTGGAGCTCGGCCTCCACTTATAGGACCTGGGTTTTCTTTCACCTGAAAGATTCAAGTAAAGAAAGATAAGGTGATAGAAACATTAATACAATATTAACTCATCCTCCACCAGCACCCAAAATGAAAAACAAATTTTGAAGCACCTCATATTTACTAAAGAACTATAGGCTGAATTCATAATTTTTTTCATTAGAACTTACAGTTTCAACAGCTTCCCTCAAATCCCTAAGGAACTCCTCAACAACCGATACATGTTGCAGGGTCACACAGATGTGAAGGCTGATATCGCAAAATTTGCAGAAAGAAACAATTAGTATGTAAAATATTCCTGACAAATATATGTTCGGCTGCCACTAATTATAATACAATGATGGATACCAATTATCAGTGATTGTAACCATTCAGGATCAATCAATTCAAATTGGAATTTATATTTTCACATTCCTTGTCAATGAAATACGATTGAATATGTCATTTTTTGTACATGTGTTTCCACATAAATTGATTACCTGTTAGGTCTCTGCAATGCATTCAAATGCCAGCCTTTTGATGACATAATATCATTGACTTCAAATATATCTAGAACATTTGATCCAAATGCCACAATTGTCATATCTGGTCTTCCAATGATAAATAATTCAGGAATCTCCTTTATTCTAAAGAAGAAGAAGACTCAATTTCAATAATTCAATTGCATAATCCAAAGTTGTGCAAACAAAAATGGCAGTAAAAATACAAACCCTTGCTGTATTTTTTTCGACACGTCCATTATTGCTTTTGTGTTCTTCAAATAACCTTTAAAATGTAATGAAACAACTATCAGAACAAAAATATAGCATAAAAAAAATATCTCAATAAGCAATAAACGGAACCAAATGCAGAAACCTTCTTGTCCTATTGACATCATTGCTGCCCAAGCCCCAGCGATTAAACTCCCAGGTCTGCTTCCAGCAATGGTAGGAGAAACATAGAGCCCACCTGACCACTCAGTGACTGCAGGAAGGACAAAAGAAGAACAGATATTGAATGCAAAACATAAACTTGAAACGAAAAAAAAAAAATAAATAAAAAAAATAAAAAAATCCTATTATACAACTAAAATATTAATAAAAGCAGTTTGTCTTCCCAAAAAGTATTGCCTATGGATGTCCCCAGTGGTCCCATTAATTTATCATAACTTTGTTTGGCAATACCCAAAAACCAGTCCTCCATTCCCGCTGCAAGGAGCACATCCTTTCTCAGCATTTTTAGGAACAGTATTACGTGTCAGAAGGTCTTAATCTTTTAGGGAAAATGATGAGATAAAACTAAATAGTATTTGCCAGTTAGACCACCTCTAGAACAAGATATTTGTGAGTAAAAACCAAAATACTTCACATTAATAAAAAAAGTTCTTCTAAAATTTGTTTGGATATTAAAGTCTACTTACCAGCAACAAATTGATGCTGTTGGAAAACAGTGAGCCGAGGACCCAAGCATAAATAACCAATGCCATGACAAGAAACTAATATTAGAAAAAAAATTATTAAGGACAAGCATTAACAAATAAATGAGCTAACATATAAAACAATAAATATACATTTCCAGCAATACATTTATGCAAAAATCCCATTTTACCAAGATTTTTTTTGTCCTCCAACTATTGATTACCTTAAAGAGGCAACAGAGTAAAAAGAAGCAATAATAGTAACAATCCAATAGCTATCGAAGCAATGTATAATATTGTGAATTCAAATTCTGAGGCAAAAGACAAATATCCTAAGGAGTATCAATTTGCATAAAATCAACTGATGAAGTTTCCTGGAGCCAAGATGAATTGCACGAAGCACCATGTCCAATAAAATTGGAATGGCATTGGGATTTCAAACTTGAAAGCAAGTAGAGAAATTTATATGCCTGAACTTAACAGATGAAAACAATATCTTATAATCATGCAGTGGTAGACTTTACCTTTCTAATATCGTGATTTCTGTATAGAACTATACTTGCTCCTTTAGGAGCCAGCCCATATTTATGCACATCCACTGACATTGAGGTTACTCCTTTAACAGAAAAATCAAAAGGTGGTATTGGGTACCTGAAAAGGAAAAATCAGAGCCAGGAAATGAGCATGGACATGGGATGAGATTGTTTCTGATAAGCATCTTTTAAGGCATTAAAAAAAATGCAACACCAATATATAACAGACATGTCATCAATTGATCAATTATCATAATAACTCCCAAAACTGATAGCTAGATCATCTAATTCATATGAGGCCTTCCAAAACCAATAAAAGATGCCTCCAAAATATTATGCCATCTATAAACTTCTGAGAACCGAAATCACAAACAGCCTCAGCATCTAGAATAACAGCACAGATATTGGTAGCTTTCAATTGAGTCTAAGAAATATAGTGAATAGGCTTTAGTTCCAAAGCTAGTACACATTGGAGCTTAACCTTATGTGGTGCACATTTCCATTCTCAAAATCCTTGGCACAAGAACAGCATATGTATGGAGAAACACACATGCTCAAGAGGGAACTCAAAAGAGAATCCATAATCTGTAAAAACCATGATTCCATGACGAGTGAAACTAAATTTTATGCTAAAAGAGGTCCAGCTCCTTCAATAAAAATTTCATGGTTCAGTTCCGGAGCATAGCGCTCCAATTGGCAACTGCCAAAAGAAAGATAATCGGTCGCTAAAAGAATCAGGCATACCCAAGACTACGAGCAAAAGGTAATACAAAACCGCCAAGACAGAGGTCGACATGGAGACATATCCCATATTGAAAAGCCAATTCACCAAGCTCCTGCAAAAGAAATTTTCATAAATTTTAAAAAACAGCCATCACAGAACAATAAATGCAACTAAAATGAGAATGCATGCATCAGGGCATGGAAACCTACCTCAATAGGATCAATGATGCCATGTGGAAAACCCGGTGCAGATCCAACAATCTGCAGCATCAACAGCATCAGGTCAACTTGTAAATCACATCTATCGTTAGATGAAGCAGCCTTAATATAGGAAAGAATCAACTCCAGGAGCTTTTATCTTGCTAGAGAGGAACATTGAAAAACAAATGACGTAAAATCTATTGAGTTCAGAATGTATACCAAAATGGTATTCTTGTTAATGTGCCGCCTTATCGCTTTCACATCTGCTTGAAATTCTTTATTTACAGGAACACGCCACAGCTTGATATTAAAGTACTGTGCTGCCTTGTCATATGCTGAGTGTCCAGATTCAGGTATTATCCTATGCTTAGGAAGGAAACACTTTTATTAGCAATTCTTAATTAAGGGATAACGTCACGAAAAAATGAAATCAGATCTTAAAAATTGGCGTACATTTCAGGATTTGTAATTCCCTTCTTTGCCTTCATATAGTCACGGGACGATTTCACAGCCAACAATATACTTTCAGTTCCCCCTGATGTCATGTTTCCACATATTTCTCCTCCAGAAGCCTTTTCTTTACCACCAAAAAGTGAAGCTGTCATTGAAACCACTTCAGCCTCAAATCGTGCGACACTCTGGAATATATCGAAATGCAATGGGTTGGTATGCGCAAACCTGAAACAAATTCCAAACAAGTTTTACTAAGGGGTAGCCAAAGAGTGAGTGAACGGGAAGGAATCATTTAGCAAATGCCACATACCCATCATGCTTTGAAGTAAATAACAAACATCACACTCAATCAAGAAGTCCAAGAGGAATGGTGAAAACATAAGCTTAAAGTAGTAATCGCACTAAAGCATATGCCAAATACTTCTCCAAAGTATAATAATATTGTGGAAGCAAAGTCACGGTGTTTCAATCAAACGATTTTACAGTTCCCATAAACTGAGTATCCAAAATGTTAATTGGTATTAATAAATATTAATGCTTCAGGTTCATCATTTCAAAAGCTTTTTAATGTTCAACACAGGAGGTGAGGAGACTTCTTATAGTTCTTAACAGTGCTTGAGAAATTAACTGGTGCAAATTGTCAAGACAAACTATAACACCCTCTTTAGTTAAGATAAATGCATGCATCACCCTCCACATCCACTCACAACTCTACAATAATTAAGCAAATCTAGAAGTATTTCCTTTCTGACCAGCAAGCTAAATACAATGACAAAATAAAGTTATCAGGTAGCTTGCTTCCGTGGATAACTAGGGGTACAGTGCATCTTGAAATGAAGCAGTGAACAGAAAATGTACAAGTCTACTGCAGCATTATGCTTTTATCCAAACATATTGTTTATTCACCAGTCAAAATAAAGTAAATAAGAATCAAATTCACATGAAAAGCAACTTAATTATCTAAAGATGACAAAATAAATAAAAGCAGTCGTTGTGCTTATCTTACTAACATTGAACATGCCTCATTTATCAAAGCAAAATGTCCTTCAGATTCATTTCCCCCAATGTAGCTGCAAAATAATATAATAATAAATAAAATAAAATAAAACATAAATGAGAAACTTTTTAAAGTTCCTTATCATCAATGCATAGGTACTTATAAATGGAATGCTTGGTAATGATTGCATACATACACTGTACCAGAGCATTTTCCTTGCCAAACTACATCATTCCTTTTCTCTTCTTTCATTTCCTCTATCACTCGTGTGCCTAAGCCTTCTCTTGGCAACTCTGACCTCCAGCTTTCTCGTTTAGATTTAGTACCAGACTGCAACTGATCCACAACCTACATGTTCCAAGGCCAACGCTCAACAAGATTAAAGCAAATGTTGGCAGTTTCAGAAACAAACCCTGGTTTTAATTATTTGACACGCAACGGCAGAGACCCAATAAATACTACGATGGAAATGGAAGTGAGCATAACAGAGAATTGGTACTTGAGAGCTGAAATTAAAAAAATCCATCAAGGGTATTTATTAGTCCTATGATCAACCAATTAATAAGGCCTCCAGATCTCTCATCATAATTTGCTCAAAGGCTTCTAAAACTCTCCTTAGTGTCTTTCTACCTTCCAAAACACTGAAATATAAGGTCAACTTACAAATTAATGTCTCTCTAAAATGATAATTAATCTCAATTACAGTTTACTAAGCAGAAACGTTTTCCTGGGAGAGTGACTTATCCTATCACATTGATATTGGCTAGAAGCCAAAAGTGTCAAATAAATTTCCAAAGTGAGTGTCCACATCACCTACACACTACAATGCACATGCTGCACAACTCCAAAGGATACTTGATCAATGTAATTGTTCATCAACCGAGAAAAAAACCATATAACATCAGCTATTAATTTCCTTACTCGCAATTCTATATAATTTAAAAGTCCCTAAAACAAATTGGAGCCCTGGACAGGCTACAGATTGAAATCATTAATTAACCTAACACAAGAACTAAATATGTGCATCAAATGCAACTACTGCTTTTAAAATTTTTCTGTTGTGCTGTTTAAATGCAACTGAACAAACACCCCGTGCCAATATCAGAATTATCCAAGTCAAAACAGACCCCAAGGATCAGAGAAACACTGACAAAAAAAAAAAATTCACTTAACCAATTATTTATAAAAACCATAAAAAAAACGAACGAACCTTCTGCTTTTCAGCATCGATGTAGCTCTTGACTCCAGGCAGCAGCCTTCGTATTAATAACAATAAAATCAATAACGAAACAGTAAATATATTTAAAAAACCGTTTAACTAAAAATCAATTGAAAGTCCAGAAAATAGAGTGAATAGAGATTACATACTTAATTAAGCTCATGAAGAACCCTACAACAGTGGCTTTGAGTCCATTTTCATAAATAGCACGAAGAAACGAACGGAGAATTCGCGCAAGAAGAAGAGTGAGAAACGGAGCAATAAGCAAAGCGAGAGGTTCATATTCCGATAAGAACGAATTCGCAGAAACTCTAAATTCTCTGAATATTGACTTCACCAAAGCAATGTTCGCATCCATTGTCGTTGAAGCGAAGCTCAAGGCGATAAGACCGATCGATAGGAAGCAGAAACTGAAACAAAAGTTATGAAGGATAAATTATAAATAAATAATATAATACAATGAGGTTTTAAGTGAGAAATGAAGAAGTTGTTGCGTCGGGGATTTTATTTAATTTTTTGTTAAGTTTTGATCGCGTGCAAGATACGTAAGTCTGTTTTGGCTGGTCTGCATTGACCTTGCATCAATTTCAGCCCATTTGGTTATTACCAAGTGGACTTCAAAACTCTCTTTTTTGTCTTTTTGTCTTAATATTTTATTATTCTATTTTCTTTTATTTTTTTACTTATCTCCCATCGAAACAATATTCAATTAAAATTATTGAATAATAGGAATTTATTTAAAATTTATGGAGATAGTTGTTTTTTCAAAGTTGATTTTTTTTAATAGTTATCTCTTCCTAATGGTCAAACTACGAATGAGATTTTTTTTTATTATTTATATTTTATTTTATGATTGAGATTGCCAGTGATAATATTTAAAAATTAAAAGAGTATTTTATGAAATATTATTCTATTTAAATTTAACCGTTGATAATATTAAATTAAATTTATCACTAGATATGCCCTAAAAAAGGGAAATATCTTGATTATTATGGAAGCTGAAAATTAAACTTTTTTTATTTTGGAAATTTTTGAATAATCTGAAGTGGCATTAACTTTTTTTCTTTTTTTTCTTAAGTTTACGAGTGAAAGTAAAAAAAAAATATAAATAATAATTTATCAAATATTAAATTTTAAAATATATTAAGATAGATACAATTATTATTACATTTGATTTATTTTAATATAATTTTAAAATTTAATATTTGATAAATTAGTTCTTTTAAAGAAAAATATTTTTAAGGGAAAGAGATCAACAATAACAGAATTTTGTACAATAAAATTTTGGCCCATTGCTGGTTACTGAGAACAAAGATACTCAGCCCAACGATGGCCCATCCCAAGACTCGAAGTCAGTTCCATTGGATAATAATGGACCGGAAAAAAAGCCTTGAACTATTAATTTAAGAATTTTAGAGGCTAATTAACATTGTTTTGGGATGTAAAATAAGCAAATTTTTATTTTTTAATGAATTTTTCACAAACCATTTTCTTCCAACCTTAGATAAAAGATTGGACATGCTGATGAGCAATTTTATTTTTATTTTTAAATTAATTTTAAAATTCAAACCTCCATTACTTATGAAAATGTGTTAAATATACAATCGAATCGTGTTTATTTAGTCATAAATTATAAGCACTTCATGTACGAAAACTAATCAAAATATTTAAATTTCTCGATGAATTTTATTTTAATTTTATGGTATGTTCAAATTCCTTAAACAAATAAAATTATTTTATTATTATATGACTGAATAAGTTGAAGGGCTAATAAGTCATTAATAAAATAAAACAAATTTAAATTGATTGTCAGATCGTATATATATTTACCATTAAATTATGTTTTAGTAAGCAAAACAAAACAAAAGACTCTTACATTAAGAAACCTGATTCTTTCTTATATAATAATTAATTTCATATTAGTTTTCACCACCAAACACATTATATTAATAAAATATTAAAATTTCATATAGATATTATGCTAAAATTTCACAAAAATATAATCTTTATCGAGCTAACAAGAACTAAAACTAATTTTCAATCGAAAACTTTAAATTATATTTGTCTAAATCCGATATATAATCTAACTTATGAATTAAACTAATAAAAATAACACTTTTTTAAAAGAATTATTTATAATTTATTATTTTTTCCCGTAGATATTAGAAAATACAATCGTTTCAATAAATTTTTTAGTTTCATTAGTTTGATTTATAAGTGGAGTCGTGCAATCGGTCCAGATAAATCAATCTCTGAAAAAACGTAGTTATATGGCTCTAGAAATGCATAATATTTCGTAGAAGAAATCAAAAACATTTGACACAAAAAAACCAGTCAGTGTCATTTGCCATTAACAACTCCTACTTGCAGTCACATGATAAATGACCGTTACTGTCAGTAACTAATAGTAATCGAAGATCATTTGATGTCAACAAGTAATTGCAATGGCAAAATCAAACATTTCTTGTACATGTGAACTTGTAACGATTAAGTGAAGCTTCAGAGGATTATTTTTCAGAGTTTAGTTCATTAAAAGGGAAAAAAAGAAAAAAGAAAACTATATACGATAAATTAATGGTTGAACTTTGAAGCTTCCGTCTGCAAAATTTGACTGGATGATAATAGTAATAATAGAAATTAGAAACCCTCATGCAGCTTCTATGTAGCTTCTGCATAACGACAATAATATTAAATAATAATTATTTTTTTGCCTAAAATAATAAATTTTCCTGGATTTTTTTAGTAGAACCGGGAGGGGTAATCTGTCTTCAAATCGTAAAAGATAAGAGTTTTTAGCCCTTCATTCTGGGACCATAACCGGTAAAGATTTTCAGCCATTTCAAGATATCGAAATATATTATTATTCCAGGATTTTACAAAAATTTTCTAATGTTGACCAGTCATTTAACATGCAATATTGGAACCATATATCTGATGTAATAAGTTGGACAGGAATTTATTAATTTGACTGTCCAAATCCATTCCGGGGTCCTTATTAATTTGCACAACTTGGAAATTTCCGGTTTCCAAGTACAACTACTCTTCAGGATATGAATAATTTGTTCAGAAAGCACGTCGGCATATATAATTAAGCTCACTATTTATTCAATTAATAGTTGCGTTTTCTTTTTCAGAATTCTGATATTTGTAATTTGAAATAAAAAGGGATTCCAATTTTTTTTTTCCTCCAATAAACATTCTTCACTCCTTTTTTTTTTAAAAAAAAAAAACAACAATTTTTATAATTTCCTTGTAGCCACTCTTCAGGACCAAATATTGGACAGACAGTGGCTGCTTGTGTTCTGAGCTCATGCATGCATATGAAATTGGAATGAACCCTTCTGCCTTTCTTTAGTTGCCTTTTTTACTTTTCCATTTTTGCATTTGAAACTTAAAAGGCATGGCTGCTGTTTAGTCTAGGTTGAATAATTGCATGCCTATCATTTTCAACGATGAATCAGTAGTTTGACTCGAACCAAAAAACATAAAAGAGAATTTAAACACTTTAGAACATCAAAATATAGCGATGGAATGCCATTTAAGAGTGAGATTAGACAGTAACAGTCTCTTTTTTCTTTAATTAGGATGCTGGAATGACATGGGATGAAAGAGAATTTAAATATTGAGACCATAAAAATATAGTAACGGAATATCACTAAAGAGGTAAAATGGGATAACGATGATCTCTTCTTCATTAATTAGAAATTTTAAATTCGAGTACTGAGTATGAGACACCTTTAAAATTTCATGTGAAAGGCTTTGCCTTTTGCATTACAGACTTACTGGTGTGAATACGAATTAATTGGACGGGTGAATTTCAGATGTCGGATGATAAAAAAATAGAGATGAGATGGCTATCAAATTCATATTTCTAAATATAAGCAAAGAAAAGGTTAGGAGTTAGGATAATGTATTAATCATATTAATTATATGTCATGTGAGTCAATATCTAAAATTTCAAAATCTAATATCCACATGTATGCCTAAAACACTGAGCACTTGTCAAATATTAAATATAAATCTATTTCCCATAAATTAATTTTATGTGGCAAGTAATGATTTAATACAATCAATACGTATATGCTTATGTATGTATAAATAAATATTTAAGCATTAAATTAGCATTTTTGTCAATTTAACAACCAAAATTACGTGTTATTTTTATTTTCCCTTCTAGAATCATTACTCAAAATCCAACGATTTTGATTTTAGTGAAAAATATATATATATTTTTGACTTGGAATAAAATGTAATAATTGTAGAGATTTAAATATTGGAATCCTATTTTGGTCTTTGATAACCTAATAACATCACTCCATTCAAATGCTCTTGGAAAATGATTCGCAGATCTAAAACTTTTCCTTGTCAAAGGGAATAAAGCTGGGCTTATACACACTTGTCCCCATTGTCTGAGAATCAACACTACATACAATGTATATGCACATTTTCAATCCTAGCCACATCTATGCAGACTATCAAGCATGCTCCTCTCATAAAAAACATCCTAGCTAAAATTAACTTTGAAAATTCTATAGTCAATATACAGCACAGGGAAACATGACATTAGTACGTAGAAAATAACTCCTACCATCAATTCTGTAAATAGAATCGCATCCGTTTTAACAGTTTACGTAATCTGACTATTCTCTTATATTGATAATCAGATATACAAGACGTGTACAATTTTCTGATTTAGTCAAAGAAAAATAATTCAAATGGTAACTAAGCAATTTTAATCTTTAACACAAATATTTATTTTAATTAAATTTGAAAAGTAAAATTGATATGACTTGTTGAAAAACTGACCTATAATATCACCTTATCGCTATAAAAAAAAAAATAATAATTAACAAAGACAATTCGAACCAAATTTACTAGTGAGCTTGTGTTGGAATGAATTGAGGAAAGTCGATAAGAAATATATCTAATCTCTTTCCTTTTCACTTGGTAGCATAATTTGCGGAATCACTTTCCATTATTTCAAAGATAAATGATTGAATCAAATAGTTTACCAGAACATGATGCTTCTTTTCTTTCCCGTCGTCTCAGCTTATGTGCATGGCGGGTAAATATGGAGGAATAGGATATGCAAACCCTAAAGCTAATCCCCAGATTATGAATCAACTTAGTGGAGACTGAAGTATGGAAATTGTCGCATTGCGAGGATTGTCTCCATAGTGAATCATGCAACACTCGAACCGAACGTATAGTGAATCATACCATATAGAAGTGCAAACTCTTAAAATCGATCATGTTCAAAAAATTATTACAATAATTAGGGATTTCAAATAAGGGATAAAAAAAAAAAGAAAAGAGAAATTCAAACTCTAATTTTCAATTTTAAAATAAAATGTGTAGTAAATGTTCATTTTCATCCTTCGTTCTTCTTAAGCTGCGTTCGAAATCTTGAGTTGCTAACTGTTACTGAGACAATTTTATCTATTGAAAGGTAAAATGAGAAGTTAGGCAATTGTTGCATATTATGATTCGGTGTGCTGAAGGGGAAAGGTGAGGCTGCGCCGCTTCAATTCAAACCGTAAGTAGTCACGTTCAAACCCACGTGTTTATTCTCAAAATCTATTTATATTTTCCTTAGTAAAACGACTATGACCAATACCTTATTTTAAATTAAAAAAAAAAATAACAAAACAAAGAAACGTCTCTTTGGGATTGGAATAAACTACAAACTATAAATTATTGGTATCTAATGTTTGTTTATCTCTTAGTTGAATTTGGACCAACTCTCTCTCTCTCTCTCTCTCTCTAAACACAAAGAGCTCCTATTCGTTTGACAAAATAAAAACAAAAATAAAACAAAAAAATATATATTCAAGGAGGAAAGGCTAATAATATTTGGGGGGTAAAAGGGAAAAAAAAAAAAAAAAATTACAAAAACAATTGAAGCCCGCCAGTTTTGGGCAAAATTTGGAAAACCCAT
>CANUEP010042672.1:0-15044 GCA_947857235.1 Jatropha podagrica | reverse complement strand
ATATATTAATATCAATCTCATTTTACTATATTTCAATCATGTATAGTAGAGCCCAAAAATCAATCTTTCTTTCACAAATAATCTTGTTAATGATTCACAATTCTTTACTCAAAACACTTTATCACTTAAATACTCATTATTATAAAATCATTTAGCGTACAAATTACTAAAATTATCACATTCTCCCTTTTATTCATACTTAACACATTCAATTAAACATATTCAAAGTATTTATATATATATATATATATATATATATATATATATGTATACATACTTAATATAGTATAAAGTACTTAAATTAAGAAATTTCTAGTATTTTCTTAAACCTGACATTTATAGTGTTCTCAGGGTATAACTAAAGATATAGGACTTCAAATTGAGTGAAAATTAATTAATTGGAAAGATAAGATAAAATTCCACGAATATTATGAAGGGACCATATCCCAGATCATTTTCTAAGAGGGTGAAAGAAACCAAGGAACACAGACCAACAATCCAAACACGATTCAGCACAACCAGTTTTGGTATGAAGATCATAAGTTGAGCTATAGGTATTCAAATTAGACACAAGAGGATGATTTAGAAAGATAAGAAGTAGAAATACAACTTTTATGAAGAACACAAGATATTATCTTGACATTTTAGTGGCCAAAAGGGACAATCAATATAACAAAATCAGTTTTGGTATTTAAATCATAAGTTGAGCTACAAGTATTGAAATTCAACATAAGGGGATGTTTCAGAAAGATAAGAAATAGAGATACAACTTTCGTGAAGAAGTCAGAAACAAATGGAAATTATAAAAGGGTAAAAAATGACTTTCAGTCCACCCTAAGTACACCTTTAACATCAAAATTCATCAATTTAACCAAAATATACAAAGTTCTCAAAATTTCTTCAAAAATCTAAAATTGAAAACTTAAGAAAATGAAAGGGGAATGAGAATATTATTTCACTAACCTTAAAAAAAAAAAGCTTAAAGAAGCTTAGAACACTCTAATCCTTAGCCTTCTCTTTGCCTTTGGTGGAGGGTTCACCAACTTCTTCAAAGTAGGAAAAAGTGCACATTAAAATCAAAATTAACAAAGGAAAGGAATGGAGCATGATTTAATGCATCTATTGCATGCCTAATCCTTGAATTTTACTAATTAAATCATAAAACCCAAAAATGACAACTCACCTCCTTCAATGGCAACTCCAAATCCCAAGCTTAGGAACTCCAAATTTTAGCTTCTACTACTTGATTCCCAAGGTTTAATTAATAATCTTTAGTTTATTTAGGTGATTGAGTGAGGTTTTTGAAGTAGAGAACTGAGAGAAAATGAGAGAAGAAGAAGAAGAAAAGAAAGATGGCATGAAGATGGAGGAAGAAGAAAGAGAAGAATTGCTTTTGAGTTGAAAAAGTCAAATTTAGCTTCTTAAGTTTATGCCAAATGAATGGCTATGATCAAATCCTAAGTAATCTCATCCAATGAATCTAAATATTTCTCAAATAATTCACTTCCAAATATTATTTAACTCCACAAATTAATTAAATTAATCACACAAAAATAATCCCTCATTTATTCCTTAATATCCGATACTAAAAGTAATATTCATAAGTTGCTGCAATTCTCCAAAAATATTCATAAAAAATTTTTTACCCATCTAAATCATGCAAACATCCTCCAAAAATATGAATTAGAAGATTAGATACATGTAGTAATTTTTTCGGACCGAAATAATACCAAGTCCCAGACCGATAATACTATTTATAGACCGGTAAATCACTATTAACGACACCGAAAAATTAGACTGTTATAGTTAATATAATTCTAAACTAAAATTAATAACTCAACCTATAACCCAATAATTAAAATCCTCAATTATCACTAACATTCAAATTAACTAATTATTCAACCAAAATACTAAAATTTATATTAAAATACTAAAAACTAACTAATCAACCATTTAACAATATCATAAAATTTAATAGTCAGAATATTAACAATTAACCACAAATATTAAAATTTAACTCATTAATTAGTTATTGAAAATTAACTAATTATTCAAATTAATTTCAGTCCGAAAATAATTGTTGGAGGTTGAATTTATGATGAAGTGACTAAGTTCACATGAGAGGAAGAGGTGGTGGCCGAAAATAGCAAGCTAAGCTTGCTGTGGCAGCTGGGACAATGGCGCAGCAGGAGGCGATGAGCGGCTGGAGGTTGCTGCGAGTGGCAGTGCACGACTAGTGGCTCACTGGAGCCTATGGTAGCTAGCTATGGCGCTGCTGAAGGAGGAGGCAGGAGCTTGAGGCAGCGCAATGCAATGCAGGTGAGGTAGGGGTTGCTGCAGGCGAAGAGGAGGGAGGAGCTGCTGCAGCTGGCTTGCTGTACTTGCTGCCGTCGTGCGGAGGAGCTGCTAGTGGTGCATTGGTGTTGCTGCCGATGCAGTGAGAGGGAGATAGAGACAGTGAGAGAATCGGTGAGAGAGAGAGAGAAGGAAGAGAAGAAGAAGAAGGATAAGGAGAAGAGAGAGAATGTAATGTGGAGAAGGAGAAGGAAAGAAAAGAAAGAAAGAAAGAAAAAGAAAAGAAATAAAAAAATATTAAAAAAAAATACTATAATTTTTGAGTTTCCAGAATATACTAGACCATTCTGGTTCAGTTCGAACCGGTTTGGTCCAGTTCAATAAATCCACTTGGTTTCCAACAAAATCAAATGGGTTTACTGTTCTGATTAAATTTTACGTAGCTTAAATTTACTGGCTAAAATTTTAAAATTAAAACTTAAATGAATATTTTTTTAAAATTAAAATTTTTGGGTATTTCAGCTAATCTATAGGCCAACGGTCCTACACGCTCTAAAACCTTGTATGGACCTATGAACCTAGAACTAAGCTTACCCTTTTTATCGAATCTCAGAACCTTCTTCCATGGAGACACCTTTAAGAACACTCTATCACCTACTGAGTACTCAATATCCTTCCTCCTAAGATTAGCATATGACTTCTGATGATCTGAAGCCGCTTTCAATTTTTCTCTTATGATCCTAACCTTATCCTCCACATCTCGGATCAAATCTGGACCTACTATCTTACCCTCACTAAGCTCCGTCCAATATAGAGGTGTCCTACACTTTTTACCATACAACACTTTAAATGGATCCATCCGAATACTCGATTGATAACTATTATTTTAGGCAAACTCAACTAGTTGAATATACTTTCCCAACTGCCCTCAAACTCTATCATGCAAGCCCTCAACATATCCTCAAGCACCTGAATCACCCTCTCTGACTAACCATTTGTCTGCGGATGGAAGGCTGTGCTGAAATGTAATCTAGTACCTACAGCCTTATGTAACTTCTTTCAGAACCTCGAAGTAAAGCTCGGATCTCTATCAGAAATAATGGAGGAAGGGACCCCGTGAAGTCTCACAATCTCGTCGATATAGAGCTTTGCGTACTGCTCCAAAGTGTAGTTAGTCTTGATAGGAAGAAAATGCGCTAACTTAGTCAATTTGTCGACCATAACCTGAATAGCATCTTTCTTCCTTGGTGTAGTAGGCAACCCAACCACAAAGTCCATGGTAATCTGATCCCATTTCCACTCCGGAATAAAGATAGGGTGTAGCAAACCCGATGGGACCTAATGCTCTGCCTTAACCTGCAGACAGGTCAAGCATCTTGATACAAAACCTGCAATGTCTCTCTTCATAGCTGACCACCAATATTGCGTCCTCAAACCTTGATACATCTTATTACTACCTGGATGCATAGAATACAGACTACTATGGGCTTCCTCTAAGATACTCCTCAAATTTGGGATCTTAGGCACGCAAATTTGATCTCCAAAGTATAAATATTCATCTCTAATCTCAAACCTCTTCTTCTTACCCTCTCTGACTGAGTCTTTGCACTTGGCAATGGTCTCATCACCTTGCTGTGCATCTCTGATCTGCTGAAGTAGGCTAGGTCTCACCATAAGCTCTGGTACAAGAGCACCATCACTAGCCACAGATAATTGAATATTCATCGCATGAAGGGCAACCAAGGACCTCCTGCTCAAAGCATCTGCAACTACATTAGCTCTACCCGGGTGGTAATATATGGTGAAATCATAGTCCTTAAGTAGCTCTAACCATCTAAGCTGCCTCAGGTTAAGCTCTCTTTGCATAAGCAAATACTTAAGGCTCTTATGATTCGTATACAAGTGACATCTCTCACCATACAGATAATACCTCCAAATCTTCAAAGCAAACACAATGGCTACTAACCCCAAATCATGGGTAGGGTAGTTCTTCTCATGTGGCTTAAGCTGTCGAGAAGCATAAGCAACTATCTTACCCTCCTGCATAAGCACACAACCCAGACCATTATGTGAAGCATCACTATGAACATCATATGGTCTGCCTGGAGCTGGTTGTGTCAAAACTAGAGCCTCAGTAAGCATCGCCTTAAGCCTCTCAAAACTGCTCTGACATCTATCAGTCCACTCAAACCGAACATCCTTATGAAGAAGTCTAGTCAAAGGGGCTGCAATAACAGAAAACCCCTTGACAAACCTCCTGTAATAACCAGCCAAACTTAAGAAACTGCGGATCTCAATGACATTCTAAGGTGGCTTCCAATCAAGCACTGCCTTAATCTTCTTCGGATCCACCTGAATACCCTCTGCAGAAACAATATGCCCTAAGAAGGCAATCTCAGTTAACTAGAACTCACACTTAATGAGCTTACCATACAATCGCCGATCTCTCAAAGTCTACAGAACTGTTCACAGGTGGTGATCATGATCCTCTCTAGTCTGAGAGTACACCAAAATATCATCAATAAACATTACCATGAATTGGTCCAAATAGGGATGGAAGATCTGGTTCATCAGATCCATAAACAATGCTGGAGCATTAGTCAACCCAAATGTCATCACTAGAAACTCATAATGGCCATATCAAGTCCTAAAAGGAGTCTTAGGTACATCCAACTCTCTAACTCCTAACTGATGATACCCAGATCTCAAGTCAATCTTCGAAAACACAGTGGCACCTCTCAACTGATCAAACAAATCGTCTATCCGAGATAATGGATAACAATTCTTCACTGTCACCTTATTAAGCTGCCTGTAATCAATACACAATCTTAAGGGGAAACACTAGGTCGAATGAAACCCTTGTCGAGCAACTCCTGAATCTGAATCTTTAACTCCCTCGACTCAGTAGGAGCCATCCGATATAGAGCAATGGATATCAGCGCAGTACCTGGCATAACCTCAATATTGAACTCAACCTCTCTCACAGGAGGTAAACTAGGAAAATCCTCGGGAAACACATTCGGGAAGTCACATACCATCGAAATCTCATCTACACTAAGAGGTCTCTGCTCAGGCTCAAGTACACAGGCTAAGAACGCCTCACAGCCATGTCATATCATCCTCCTACTAGTACGAGCTGAAATAACATTAGAGAGGTAATCCTTCCTCTCGCCCACAACTACTATTTCCTCTCCAAACGGAGTTTGAAGTGTGATCCTCTTATGTCTACAATCCACAATCACCCCATGCCATGATAGACAATCACATCGTATTCCTGAAAAAAGTAACTCTATCAAATCACCTGGAAATACATGCCCATGAATGACTAAAGGGCAATCTCTATACACCTAGTCAACCACTACACTCTAACCCAAAGGACTAGTGACCTTAACATTGTGCTCTAATGTGTCAACATGCATACTACCCAGTCTACCCACATGTATGCATATATATGAATGCATGGAGCCTGGATCAATCAAACCAAGTACAAGTGTGTGAAAGATGGAGAAAGCACCTACTATGAGATCCGCATCTTGCTACTCCCTGGTCCTTATGGCATAAGCCCTCGCCGGTGCTCTAGCCTCCAGCCTATCCATTGTCTTAGAAATTAGCCTCTGACTCCCAGTACCATGTGCCTCACCACGACCTCTACCTCTGCCCCTCTGAACATAGGGAGCTCGTATCCCTACCTAGTGAACTAAACCAGTAGTTGGCAATAGGCAATGTCTAATCATGTGCTCAGTGGATCCGCACCTATAACAAGCTCTCGAAGCTCTCCAACACACCCAACCATGCCTCTTGCCACATTGGGCACAAACTAGTAAATCTGACCACGTAGCACCTCCGCCACTAGCAACGGATGTAGCCTAAGGAGTTGGTATCACATATACCCGTCCAACTCTCTGACCCGGTCTAACTCCCATTTGTGGTCCACCTCTGAACCTCTTAATAATAGACTAGATCCCCAAAGTCTGGCCAAATGTAGCACTCTAGTATCTCTTATTCTGACTACCCTATTGGGTCCTCTAAACTCTAGTCTGTCTCTCCATTTGGATAATCTCCAACTCAAAAGCGGCCTTCACCAACGAAGCCAAAGTGGTATGAGGCTGGGATGTCAAGTGCATCCTATACTCATCCAATAATCCCTTCCTAAACTGCTTACACCTCTCTGCCTCAGTAGGGACCAACTTAACGGCGTACCTACTCAATGCTAAAACTCCCGCTCATACTCTAAAACGATTATCCGACCCTATCTGAGCTCAAGAAACTCTACTATCCTCTGATCAGTGTACAGCTCCCCCACATACTTCTCCCAAAACTCAGAGAGAAAGAAATCCCAAGTAACATCCTCGGCTCTCGCTATCTTAACAACAAACTCCCACCATAAGTAAGCCTCTTCCTTCAACAAGGAAGTAGCATAAATCAATCTATCTCAAGAAGTACACTGCATTTCGTCCATGACTCTCTTCGTAGCTCAAAGCCAGAACTCTACTGCAAAAGGATCATCATCCTTTTGACCCATGAAATCCTCACCACCATACTTCCTTAGTCTCTCTATAGGGGGACAGACTAGAACAAGGGTTGGTGCGACTGGAGCCTGGGGAACAGCTCCTGCAACTTATCTCAATGCAACTACCAATTGATGAACCAAATCACCCTAATTAGGCCCCGCAGGACCTGCAACAGCCTGCCCCGCAACCGAGGCGCAGTCTACATCAGAACCTAGAACACCACCATCTGGCATAACACCCTCTAACATATTACCCTTTGGAGGGGCATAATTGTCCACCTCCTCATCAGAAAAATGCTGAGGCATATTTGAATCAACAAAGACCAACAAGTACGCATTAGAGAGAAATTCCCAAAACAGACTAATTTGGTATGTATTTAGCTTAAATCGCTTATATAATTACTCCAAATCAAATAACCCTCACACCAATTCATGTATCGTAGAATTGCCTAAACCAAGCTCTAATACCACTAAATGTAACACCCTCCGTCCAATCCCAAAGGACCAGATGGCAGATGCCACATTCGACGCCGGAGCACCGTCTTATCTCACTTACTAACTCTAGATCACATATTATAAGTGATTAGATTTTTATAAGGAGGCAAGTAATTAAAAATTTAAAAAGTAATATTTAAGGAAATTTCCACAAAAATTTCGCAAGAGTTTCCCCTAAAAATAAACTTGCCATACAAAGAAAATATACACACTTCCAATATAATTTCTCCAAACTCCAAAACTCCAATTCAACACAACATGTCACAAGCACTTCTAATAGGTTGCATTAATTTTACTTAAGTCCTATCATGCTAATACACCATTCATTCCAAGAAATTTATATATCCATTCATACACCACGAATATAATCAAATAACAATACTTTTATAACCATCAACCTCGATAATTATATTTTCAATATTTACAACCTCAATACTTTTTACAACATTTTTCTATA
This sequence comes from Jatropha podagrica, assembly GCA_947857235.1. Taxonomy (NCBI): domain Eukaryota; kingdom Viridiplantae; phylum Streptophyta; class Magnoliopsida; order Malpighiales; family Euphorbiaceae; genus Jatropha; species Jatropha podagrica. Next base: position 7,287 of record CANUEP010042672.1, on the reverse strand, counting down.
CACGCCAAAATTACAATTTACTGTATATCATACTCAAAATGCTAATTATACTCTGATGCTACCTCTTCGATCTTCATGTAGCACCCACAGCTCACAACCTGCGCGGGATAAAAATCAACACGATGAGTGGAAGACTTAGTGGTGCTAAATAATTATCAATTAAAATAGCAAGAAAAGCCAAGGTAACAAATCTCAAATATGTTTCAAAACACTCAAATCAAAATATATGATAAACACTGAAAGCGTGCTAATGAAATCAAATATTTCGAAAACCATAAGAAATTCACTTTTAAAGAACATTTCATAATCCACTAAAAATAAGACAAATATCACAAGTGCAAATATATCTTTGATTTCTTTATAACGAAATAAACTTCCATTCTTAATTAAGGGCTCGTACACATACATAAAAGAAATATAACCAAATATATTCAATCGTGGCCCGTGAAACTGCCACCCCATATCTCATAACTGTGGGCTGTGAAACTGCCACCATATATCACATAACCGTAGCCTGTGCAAGCACTACTATAAATAATAAGCGCGTCCATCTATTTATAAGGGTTGATATCAATCTCATTTTACTATATTTCAATCATGTATAGTAGAGCCCAAAATAAAATCTTTCTTTCACAAATAATCATGTTAATGGTTCACAATTCTTAATTCAAAACACTTTATCACTTAAATACTTATTATTTCGAAATCACTTAACTTACAACTTACAAAACCACCACATTCTCCTTTTTCTCATGCTTAACAAATTCAGGTGAACATATTCAAAACAAACATACTTATTATGATATCAAAATACTTAAATCAAGCTTTAAAAGAAATGAAAACCAAGCCTTACCTACTATCAAGGTTCGACCTCTTTATTCCAACAAAGGAGGAAAGGCTTCCTCCATCATAATTACTAACTCAAAACCATTAAAATACATCACTTTAAACACTTAACCATAAAACTCATTTAATAATTTCAAAACCTTCCTTAAGTCATGAAAATTGCTAAAACATTAGAATTCAAATTTCAGCTTTAAACCATCCTCAAATTACTTATTAACAAACTCATTTAAATTAGTATCAAGCTTAAAAACAAGGAAACACCAAGGCCCTTCACCTTACTAAGGTTCAGCATCTTCTTCCAAAACAATGGGGAAATGATTTCTTTTCAAAATAGCCACACTCATTTAAAGGAAATTAATTTTAAAACTCATTTACAATCAAAGGAAAACAAAAGCAAAGTCAAAAATCAAAGCCCTTCCCTTAAGGAGGGTTTGGCCAAAATAAGGGGAAATAGAAGGGGGTGCTCTCCTTCTCTTTCAAGCATTCCATTATGCTTATTAAGCATGAATAATCATATTAAAACAATCACAATGCTTTTCCCCATCTTATTTCACACATTTTCTCAAAAATCATTCAAAACCTAAAAAATACAAACTTAAAGAATTTGAAAAAGGAATGAAAGTATTATTGCACTAACCTTAAAAATAAGCTTTAAGAAGCTTAGAACCTCTACTCTTTGGCCTTCTCCTTGCCTTTAGAGGAGGGTTCTCCAACTTCTTCAAAGTAGAAGAAATATCCATTAAAATAAAAAAATTAACAAAGAAAATGAATGGAGCATGATTTAATGCATTAATCTCATGCATAAACCTTGAATTCTACTTATTAAATCACAAAACTTAAAAGCCACAACTTACTTGCTTCAATGGCAATCTCCAAATTCCAAGCTTAGGAACTCCAAATTTCAACTCCATTTACTTAGTTCTTATGCTTTAATCATTTATCCAAGGCTTAATTAGGTGATTTGTGTAGTTTAGAAGTAACAAATTGACCAAAATGGAAGAGAAAGAAAGAGAAGAGAGTGGCATGGAGGATGAGAGGAAGAAGAAGAAGAAGAAGAAGAAGAAGAAGAAGAAGAAGAAGAAGAAGAAGAAGAAGAAGAAGAAGATGTAGATGTTGCTTGGTGAGCGGTAGATTTTAGGTGGCAAAGTCAAACTTAACTCTTTAATTTATGCTAAATCAAAGGCTATGTTCAAGTCCTTAGTAATCTCATCCAATGGCTCTAAATATTCCTCAAATAATTCTCTTCCAAATATTATACAATTAATTAAATTAACTCCACAAAAATAATTCCTCATTTATTCCTTAATATACCACACTAGAAATAATATTCATTAAATGCCTTAGTTCACAAAAAATATTCATGAAATATTTTCTGCCCACCTAAATCATGCAAACATGCTCCAAAAATATTAAATAAAATATTACACACACATAGTAATTTTTTCGGACCAAAATAATACCAAGTCCCAGACCGATGGTACTATTCATAGACGGGTAAATCACTATTAACGATACTGAAAAATAGTATGTTACAGTTCTGCTCCCTTAAAAGAAATTCGTCCTCGAATTTACCTAATATGAATAACTGAGGATGCTGCTGTCGCATATCATCTTCTCGCTCCCATGTAGCCTGCTCTGTCTTATGGTTCCTCCATAGGATCTTCACTAGAGGTATTCTCTTATTCCTTAATTCCTCAACCTCTCTAGCAAGTATCCTTATGGGTTCTTCCTCATACATCAAATCTGGCTCAATAGTGATAGAATAAGCTGAAATCACATTGTAAAGGATCCAATCTATATCTCCGTAGCATGGATACATGAAAAACATTATGTATCCGATCCATGTCTGGTGGTAAAGCTAATCTATAGGCCAACGGTCCTACATGCTCTAAGATCTCGTATGGACCTATGAACCTAGGACTAAGCTTACCCTTCTTATTGAATCTCAGAACCTTCTTCCATGGAGACACCTTCAAGAACACTCTATCACCTACTGAGTACTCAATATCCTTGCTTCTAAGATCAATATACGACTTTTAACGATCTGAAGCCGCTTTCAATTTTTCTCTTACGATCCTAACCTTATCCTTTGCATCTCGAATCAAATCTAGACCCTCTAACTTACCCTCACTAAGCTCCATCCAACATAGAGGTGACCTACACCTCCTACCATACAAAGCCTTAAATGGAGCCATATGAATACTTGACTGATAACTATTATTTTAGGCAAACTCAACCAGTCGAATATACTTCTCCCAACTACCCTCAAACTCTATCACGCAAGCCCTCAACATATCCTCAAGCTCCTAAATCACCAGCTCTGATTGACCATCTGTCTGTGGATGGAAGGCCGTGCTGAAATGTAATCTAGTACCCAGAGCCTCATGTAACTTCTTCCAGAACTCAAAGTAAACCTCGAATCTTTATAAAAAATAATGGAGGAAGGAAGTCCATGCAGTCTCACAATCTTATCAATGTAGAACTCCACATATTGCTCCATTGAATAGTTGGTCCTAACAGGAAGAAAATGTGCTGATTTAGTCAATCTATCAACTATAACCCAAAGAGCATCTTTCTTCCTGGGTGTAGTAGGCAAACCAACCACAAAGTCCATGGTAATCCAATCCTATTTCTACTCTGGAATAGAGATAGGGTGTAGTAAACCCGATGGGACATGATGCTTTGCCTTAACCTGTTGACAGGTCAAGCATCTTGATATAAAACCTGCAATGTCCCTCTTTATGGCCGGCCACCAATACTGCATCCTCAAATCTTGGTACATCTTATTACTTCCTGGATGCATAGAATATGGACTACTATGGGCTTCCTCCAAGATACTCCACCTCAGATCTGAGATCTTAGGCACACAAATCCTATCTCCAAAGTCAAAATAGTCATCTCTAATATCAAACCTCTTCTTCTTATCCTCTCTGACTAGGTCTTTCCACTTGGCAATGGTCTTATCACTCTACTGTGCATCTCTAATCTACTGAAGTGGGTTAGGTCTCACCATAAGCTTTGCTACAAGAGCACCATCACTAGCCATAAATAACTGAACATTCATCATAGGAAGGGCAACCAAGGACTTCTTGCTCAAAGCATCTGCAACTACATTAGCTCCACCTAAATGGTAATCTATGGTGAAATCATAATCCTTAAGTAGCTCTAACCATTTACGCTGCCTCAGGTTAAGCTCTCTCTACGTAAGTAGATACATAAGGCTCTTATGATCCAAATACAAGTGACATCTCTCACCATACAGATAATGCCTCCAAATCTTCAAAGAAAACACAATGGCTGGTAACTTCAAATCATAGATAGGATAGTTCTTCTCATGTGGCCTAAGCTGTCGAGAAGCATAAGCAACTACCTTACCCTCTTGTATAAGCACACAACCTAGACCATTATGTGAAGCATCACTATAAACATCATATGGTCTACTTGGAGCTGGTTGTGTCAAAACTGGAGCCTCAATAAGCATTGCCTTAAGCCTCTCAAAACTACTCTGACATCTATCAGTCCACTCAAACTGAACATCCATAGGAAGAAGTCTAGTCAAAGGGGCTACAATAAGAGAAAAACTCTTGACAAACCTCCTATAATAACTAGCCAAACCTAAGAAACTATGGATCTCAATGACATTCTTAACTGGCTTCCAATCAAGCACTGCCTCAATCTTCTTCGGATCTACCTGAATACCCTTTCTAGAAACAACATGCCCTAAAAAGGCTATCTCAGTCAACCAAAACTCACACTTACAGAGCTTACCATACAACCGCCGATCTCTCAAAGTCTGCAGAACTATCTACAGGTGGTGATCATGATCCTCTCTATTCGGAGAGTACACCAAAATGTCATCAATAAAAACCATTATGAACTGATCTAAATAAGGATGAAAGACCCGATTCATCAGATCCATAAACATTGCTGAAGCATTAGTCAACCCAAATGGCATCACTAGAAACTCATAGTGGCCATATTGAGTCCTAAAAGCAGTCTTGGGCACATTCGACTCTCTAACTCCCAATTGATGATACCCAGATCTCAAGTCAATCTTCGAAAACACAGTGGCCCCTCTCAACGGATCAAACAAATCGTCTATCCAGGGCAATGGATAACGATTCTTCACTGTCACCTTATTAAGCTGCCTATAATCAATACACAATCTTAAGGTACCATCCTTCTTATTCACAAATAAGATCGAAGCGCCCTAAGGGGAAACACTAGGTCGAATGAAACCCTTGTCGAGCAACTCCTGAATCTAAATCTTCAACTCCCTCAACTCAAAAGGAGCCATCCAATATAGAGCAATGGATATCGGCGCAGTACCTGGCATAACCTTAATACTGAACTTAACCTCTCTCACAGGAGGTAAACTAGGCAAATCCTCAGGAAACACATCCGGAAAATCACATACCGTTGAAATCTCATCTACACTAGGAGGTCTCCGCTCAGGCTCAAGTACATAGGCTAAGAATGCCTCACAGCCATGCCGTATCATCCTCCTAGTAGTACTGGATGAAATAACAATAGAGAGTTAATCCTTCCTCTCATCCACAACTACTATCTCATCTCTAGACGGAGTCTGAAGTGTGATCCTCTTATGTCTACAATCCAAAATCACCCCATGCCGTGATAGCCAATCCTTACCCAAAATCACATCATATTCTCAGAAAGGTAACTCTATCAAATCACCCAAAAATACATGCCCATGAATGACTAAAGGGCAATCTCTATACACCCTGTCAACCACTACACTATGACCTAAAGGAGTAGTGACATTAACACTGTGCTCTGGTGTGTCATCATGCATACTACCCAATCTACCCATATGTATTCATATATATGAATACTTGGACCCCGGATAAATCAAAGCAAGTACAAAAGCATCAAAGATGGAGAAAGTACCTATAATGACGTTCGGAGCATCCTGCTGCTCCCTAGTCCTGATGGCATAAGCCCTCGCCAGTGCTCTAGCCTCTGCCCTATCCACTGTCTTAGAAACTAGCCTCTGACTCCCAGTAGCATATGCCTCACAACGGCCTCTACCTTTATCCCTCTGAACATAGGGAGCTGGTCTCTCAACCTGGTGAACTGAACCAGCAGCTAGCAACGGGCAATCTCTAATCATGTGCTTAGTGGATCCACATCTATAACAAGCTCTCGGAGCTCTCAAACACACCTCACCATGCCTCTTGCCACACTGGGCATAAATTGGTAAATCTTACTACACAGCACCTTCGCCACTAGCAACGGATGTAGCCTGAGGAGCTGGTCTCACATATGAACCCCGTCCAACTCTCTGACCAGGTCTAACTCCCATTTATGGTCCACCCCTAAACCTTTTACTAGTAGATTGGACCCCCAAAGTCTGCCCAGATGTTGCACTTTGATATCTCGTATGCTGACTACCCTGCTAGGTCCTCTAAACTCTAGTTTATCTCTCCATCTGGATAATCTCCAACTCAGAAGCAGCCTTCACCAGCAAAGCCAAAGTGGTTTGAGGCTGGGATGTCAAGTGCATCCTATACTTATCCAGTAATCCCTTCTTAAACCACTTACACCTATCTGCCTCAGTAGGGATCAACTTAGCGGTGTACCTACTCAATCACAAAAAGTCCTGCTCATACTCTGAAATGGTCATCCGACCCTGTTTGAGCTCAAGAAACTCTACTATCCTCTGATTAGTGTATAGCTCCCCCACATACTTCTCCCGAAACTCAAAGAGAAAGAAATTCTAGGTAACATCCTCGGCTCTCGCTGTCTTAACCACAGACTCCCACCATTGTGAATACCCAATTTTTCACGCTCAAAAGCCTATTTTCCCGGACTGCAAACAGCCCGGCCGGACCAAAGACCATTTTGGAAGTTCATCGAAAGTATGCCAATATGGTACTTGAAACGTCCGAAAAATTACGAGGATCACAGAACTGGTCCCGGAATATTTTTGGAGGTCCAGAGCTCCCGAAAAGGCCTCCGAAAGTGGAAAAGAGAGAGAGGGCGGAACGCACCCGCCCCAGCTAGGGCGGCTGCGCCTGCCCAGCAGGGCGGTCGCGCCCGCCCAAACCGGGTGTGATCCCGCCCAATCAGGGCGGTCACGCCCGCCCTCGAGTCCATTTTTGCCTATAAAATAAGGCCCCGGGCTCCGTTTTCAAGGGACAGTCTGTGTTGACGGACATTCCCTTTCTCCCTTACGCTCCTTGCGTTTCTTTACTGCTTTACTGCATTTTTAATTTTTGCATTCTTGTTTGTTATTTGGTCACCTAAATTAAACCAATTAATAAACCAATTAACAAGGAACCTATTCTGGAGTTAAGAAGAGTTCGTCGATTAAATCAGGTATGTAAGACGAAACTCTGCCTATTTAATTTCAGCACTCCATGCATATTTCTCTTCTACTCCTAATAATTCTATAACTGCATAAATGCATCCATATCATCA
>CANUEP010042567.1:0-19497 GCA_947857235.1 Jatropha podagrica | reverse complement strand
ATATATTGTCTCATTATCAACACACCATACAAATTCTCATGCAAAGAAAATGGTAAATGAAAAGAGATATCAAACATTTACTCCAAAAAGCTTGAACTCTTCTTTAGCTTCCTTTTTCTACTACCTTTGAACTCACTTCACTTGGATAGAAGAGAAGTTAACTACCATTAAAATTGAAAGGAAGGTGGAAGAGGAAAGGAAGAAAATGAAGAAGATGAAGATAAAGATGAAAATGGGAAAGTGACATGGAGCTCATGGGTAGGTTCCCAAAATATCATTGATTGGGTGTAAAATTACCAAATGGTACCTCAAGTGACAAAAGGCTATAACTTAATACCCAAGCTTGATCTTTTAATGCAAATAAATCCTAATCCTTATACTTTGATCTTTTCTCTCATTCAAGTAAGCCCACTTATAAGCCCATTCTACCCCAACCGGGTTTGGTTCAACTCGACTCAACTCGACTCAGTAGGATGTCACAACACAAGCCAAATGACAAAGAAGTTATTGGACTCAAATGGGTTTATATGATCAAATATAATGAAGATGGCTCAATTAACAAATACAAGGCAAGACTAGTGGCAAAAGGATATTTTAATTTTATGTCTTTATGTGGATGATTTGATATATACAAGCACAAGTACTAAGATGATGGAGGAGTTTAAGAAATCTATGATGAAAGAGTATAAGATGATCGTCTCGACCTTATGAAGTAATTCCTTGGAATTCAAGTAAAGCAAGAGCAGGGTAAGATATTTATGTGTCAAGAAAAATATGCAGAAGATCTACTTAAGAAATATAACATGGAAAGATTGCAAGCCACTAGCAACTCCGATGGCACAAAATGACAAGCTAATAAAGAATGATAATGAAGAAAGAGTAAGCGAGACAACCTTCCAAAGTCTAGTAGGGTCGCTAATATATCTGACCAATACAAGACCTGATATAGTACATGAAGTCAGCATTGTCTCAAGATACATGAGTCAACCAAGCAAGGCGCATTTTATTACTGCAAAAAGAATACTTCACTACGTGAAAGGAATAAAGAGTTTTGGAATCCTCTACCAGTTTGAAGAAAATTCAAATCTTATTGGCTATACCGACAGCGATTGGGCTGAAAATATCGATGATAGAAAAAACACGAGTAGATATGTATTTTTGCTTGGAATAAAAGTTATCTCATGGTCATCAAGAAAGTAAAAGACCGTGGCATTATCTTCAACTGAAGCCGACTACATTGCTGCTACAAGTGTTGCATGTGAAGTAGTTTAGTTAAGAAGAATTCTACGAGATTTGCAAGAAGACATCAGGGCCCCAATGACGATCTATTAAGATAACATGTCAACTATTGCAATGATTATCAACTATTGTAATGACAAAGAATCATGTCTTTCACAATAGAATGAAGCACATTGAATTATGACATCACTTCATTCAGGACCTTGTTGACAAAGGAGAAATCTCAATGCAATTCGACAAGACCAACAAGCAAATCACGAATATTTTTTCCAAGGCGATCTCAATTGAGAAGTTCATTTATTTTCGAGAGTTACTTGGTGTTAAAAATTTTTCTAGCTTGAGGAGGAGAGTTAAAAATCAATGTAGAAAAATCTAAGTGTTAAAAATCAACCTAGAAAAATCTAAGCCTAATAAAAATATCTAAGTTACTTTGTAAGGGTGTAGAATTATCTAGGTGCTAAAAGAAAAATCTACAATATATTAAAAAAAAAAAAAAAGATAACCAACTAATATAAGTCGATGAAGAAGCCTATAAAAGGCTTATGGGTGTTTGAGTGATGCAATGAACAAAAACCATAACAAAAAAAACTAATATGCTCCTCATAAAGTTTCCCTGTAATCCTCAATATAATCTCTAGTTTCATTTAGTCCACATATTATTTCACGTTTTTCAATTACATCCAAATATAATCAACACCTCAAATTATCTACCCCATCTCCCTAAAAAATTCAACTAGAATATACCCACCCCATACTGTTTATAAACCAAAAAACCTCTTGATTTCGCTTCAGTGAAAGAGACCTTTAGCACTGCTGTTAAACCACAATAGGAACTCGGAATAATGAAATCAAGTGGAGTATCCATTTCGATTTCCTTTGATTCATATAAATCACACAGTTACGATAATGAAAAATCCTAATTTTGTATGAACCCTAAATTGGAGCTGAGAGTAACATTTTAATTGAAGGAATGAGAATAGATGAGAGGTTTAGCCTAAATGAAATAAAAAATGGCAAGTTATTTTCTCTTTCCTGTGTGCCAACATGGCAGGTGAACAGGGCTTCACTCTCAGCTCTAAAATTTTTGAATTATTGAATTTAAAACTTTAAACTTTTGAAGTTTTGAATTTAGAACTTAAAAAACTTTTGAATTTTTTTCTTATCAACATACCTATATATATACTTCTTTCAATGATTATTTTTCACAATAGTTTTCTTCTTATATTTTATCATTTCTTTCAATTATTTTATTCAATTTTATAAATTTTTTTCCATGTATATATTAATGTTATTTTTTAGATTTTAATTAACAAAAGATGATAAACATAACTTCAATTCAGATAGATTACCGCATCTTTTTCTCCAACTACAGTAATGTTAGTTTAATTCTTTAGTCTCTTTTTTTTTCTTTTTTATAATTTTTTAACTTTAATAAATGATATGTATATAGAAAAAAATGTATGCAGAAAAAAGTGGATATAAAGCAAAGATAAGAGCAGAAAAAAACTGATATTAATTAAATCTCATTATTTTGATAACTTATTTTTTATCTTAGTACAATTAGTTTTATGATGTTGAGTATGTATGTTATGAATTTTTTTCAATTTTTTTGTGTAATTTTTATGCTTATGAATGCAATGTTAGTTTTTATTTATTTATTATTATTATTATTTTGCTTTTTTTATTTATTTCATTTGTTTTTCTTCTAGGTAGAAGGTTAAAGAGAAATTTAAACATTAAATTTAATAAATAGATTTAAAATAATAAAGGAAGCTAATAAGATAACATCTAATAAATTAAAAAAAAAAAATACATTTAATAAATTAAAAAGATGAGATACTTAATATTCTTATCATTTTAATTTTAATTTTATTATCTAAATATTAGAAAATTATATATAATGATCATATTTTCAAATTAATATTCATTAACGATAATTATTTATATCTATATTCAATTTTGAAACTTTTTATTAGATCATTTAAGATATTTTTTTTAAATTTAAAAATTAGTGTTTATTTAAAATAATTATCTATATTCATATTTCACTTTTTTTTCTTAAACTTTAGATTTTACTATTTAATTTTTTTTCATCTATTTACAATAGTTTATATCTATATATTTTTATTATCATGTTTATGCTTATTTGCAAAAATTCTATATATATATTGTGGTTATTTTATTTTTTATATAAATATTTATTTTATATGTATAAAAAGATTTTAATATAATGTACGATAATAAAATAACCCGTGTTAGCGCGAGCTTTAATCTAGTTTATAATTAATTATGTATATGAAACTAAGTTTTAAAATTATATTTTTTTTAAGCATCGATTATGCCTTTATGAATTTTACAATAAAATTTTAAAAAGTATAAATATTAAATTTTAAATTTTAAAAATTAAGGACAACACTATACATTCAATTATCTATTATTATATTTTGAATTTGTATAGGGATAATATAATTATTATTGATTTATTTAATTAATCCTATTATTATTTGAAATTTAATAGATAATAATAAATAAATTTTAAAAAGTTTTGATTTATAATCTAATAGATCACAAATAAAATTAAAATTAAAAAAAATAAAATTTCATAAATTATAAAATAATTTTATTTAAAAAGGTTGGGTTGTGGATATATTATAACTAATAATGTAGGAGTATATAAAAATTAGATTATGAATATGTTATGATTAGCAACGCAATAAGATTTTATAAGGTAAAAATATATTTTTAATTTTATTTTAGAAAGTGAATGTTAACTCAATAATTTTTTAAATTTAATATTTTAATTATTTATGAAAAGAATATTTGATATTTTTTTATTATTGAATTTCTCTTATTAATGTGTTTTAGATTGGCAAAAACAAATTTTTTATTATAATAATAAATATAATTAAATAATATATAAATAAGAAATTCTCAATTTTATGAATAACAAGTTATTAGACCATTTTAGATCTAATGACCCACTTTAACCGGTTTAAATTTAATGGAAAACAACTACTTCTAAATTTATAAAAAAATTTTCATTTTTGTACAGTAGTCTTACCAAGTTTGAAAATTAAAGGGCTTAATAAATATAATTTTATAAATTAAAATAAAAATTGAGAGTGTCATAGATTAAACTAAAAAAGTTTAAGAGGGAATTTATGTATTCTACGAAAGAGATAAGTCATTGTGAATTTGAAGTGTCCTCATCTAATCATTAAGTCATAATCATTTTAAATTAAATAAAAAAAATTAAATAGTTGATAATTTTTAAAAATTTATGAACAAAATAATTATGCTATTTGAAATAAGAAAAACTAATTAAATTTGATCAGACTTGTTTTGATAAGACTACTCCACTCCTATTATATATAGGCCGAGCGGTACACAGTGAAGCAATATTTGTACTTCAAAATTGGCACTCAGCTCCCACGTGAGGTTCTGACTTCTCCATTGCTAAATTTTGCGAAGTAAAGAAAAAGTGATAACTGATAGGTGATAGGTGTTGTTCCCATCGCCAATCACTTTCCCTTGCACCGTATCAATGTTGTATGCAAGTACACATAGTCAATTTCACTTTCTATTTGGAGTTTGGACCCATATATACAAAAATATTTTTTTTTTTTTTAAAAAAACCATTTGGGATATTTCAATTTGCAATTTATATGAAATTATCTTTAAAAATGATATATATACATTTATGATGGAATTTCTATTCTCCATCTATTTTATTATTTTTATTGGCGCTCAAGAAAGTTTATTAATTCAAAAATAAATTAAAATCAGTAATTTTTAAAATATATTTCATTTTCTTTCAATTTTATTATAGACATTAATTTTTATATAATTAGTCTAATTTTTTAAATTTGAAATAGATATTTTTTAATTTAAATAAAATTATAAATTTTTTTTCATCAGATTTTATATTTTAAAATATTATTATCATATCTGTAAAATTATAAATAAAGATATTTAGGCCAGTAGAAAATCAGAAGCAAGTCTATCTTGGTGGGTGAGGATAAGTAGGTGCTGTTACTGTCATCCATTCCATACTGTTCTGTCAAAAATTATACAAGCAGAGTAATACACATGTCAATTTTTTTTTTTTTTTTTTTATTTCTCTCATTTGGACCAACAAATATATTAACCCAAATTGTGAAAATGAAAACCATTTGGGCTCTTTTCAATTGAGTGAATGAGTTGCCAGAAACCAAGTCTTTTGGCAAAATATGGAAATACACAATTTGATGACAATTTTCAGGAAAAAAACATAAGAAATAGTAATTTTGATTCTTTATTGAAAATGGTTGCCCACTTTGTGATATCATATTTCCAACCTTCTTTTGCCAATTGCATTTTTTAATAGATAATAAATCTTCAGGAGAATTATATAAAGAATTTTAAACTTCTATACTATAGCGTTATCCGATATACAATTTTTTTATGCTTTACCCTTCAAACTTATACTAAAAGGACAAAAGTCCAATTTTTTTCTCCTAATTTAAAAAATATAATTAAAATAATAATTTTTTTAACCAATTATTCAATATAATAAAATAATTTTCTGATTCTATAATTTTTTATAATCAAATATTTTTAATTATTTTTAAATCAACCATATAATTATTGTTTATTTTTAAATAATTTTTTCTTTCTTAATTTTAAATAATTTTGATTAGTTAAAAATATTGAAAATTATTTTTAAAAATTAAACTTTTTATTTTTTTTTTGTGTAAGTTTAAGGGATAAATTGTATATCAAATTGACAAATTAAACTATAAATAAAAAAATTGACAAATTAAATGATTTGTTGTATGGTATATCAAATTGACATGCTAATTTTGTTCGGTCAACCAATTTCTTGGGGGTGGTCACGATATGATATTGGAATCACCGGTCAAGATACCAAAATTGATGATTTCAGTTCAAAAATTGTACAGTTTTGATTTCGGTTTGAAACTACTCCAGTTCTAGTTCTTATAGTTTTTAAATTTAAAATTTATGAAATAACTTTTAGAATTAATTTTAAAATATATCACAAAAATGGGCTTGATTTATTTATTTTTTAAATAAATTAAACTATCTACTTATCCTTTTGGGTTTAGAGGAATTAAAATTCATGTAGCTCTAACTTATCTTATATAAATGTTACCTATTTACTTCACTTAGTCTCCATTGGCACCTGGGATCAAAGCATGAATTTTGAACTATCTATGCCCATATCCGTTTTAATTTTACTACTTATATTCGTTTTAAATCTGTTTAAATATTCATTTAAGTAGCTACATACGAATCTGTTCAAAATTTTATTATCCGTTTGAAGTATTCCTTAAACAGATAGGGTATTTGCAAATTTTAAACTATCAAAATCCAAACTTATCTAAATTGCATTTTTTTAATAAATGGTTATAGAACCTACGGATACCTATGATCAAAACTATTTATTATAATGTGTAAAAAGTAGCGGGTACATACAGTCTTATACCCGTACCTTATTTGTTTCCATTGTGGTAGCAATTTCATTATTCATATCTGTTTCAAACCCATTTATTACTATATATGCGCTCATTAAATAAATAGGAGTGAAAAGGGTATCCTAAAATACCCATCTTACTTCCATCCCTAGTTGGCGCCAGTGACATTCTCGTTGAGGACCACCAAAATGATTATATAAATGTTCACTTTCTTCTTTAGTATTTTCTTGTGCCCTCAGTTCGGTCTTGGTCTAATCAACCAAGTATGTTCGTGCTTTTATTAATTCAATTATTATTTTAGACCATATTTCATCTAATATGTTTTTCCCTCATATCAAAAGCTTGTTCAACTGCAATAATTAAGACCGGTGCTACTAAATTTTGTTTTTCTATCAGTGTAAGGATTGAAAATATTGAAAAGTGATTACTTCCAAAACTGACCAAATTCAAAAACAACATTAACATACTATCAAATTCGGGAGTAGAATCAGAACCAGTTGCTTTTGGTATTTGTTTGTCATTGTAATAATTGCCATTTGAGTAACACTTACCCTTCTCATTGTCGATGATTGATTATGAACTTGAGACAAATTAAAAGAAGCAAATTAACCAAAAAATTGAATAAATTGAATATATAAATCTATGATATTTTTTCTAATTTCATTTATTATTACATTTAAATTAACATTATCTTCTACATCAAAATTTAACATTTTATAATAAAGAGCCAAATAATCTCATACAATGTTGAATTTACAGCTTTCAGCGGTTCTAATAGATGTTAGCTGTTATAGTATCTGTCAGTTATTTTACTAGCTGTTAATGGTTAAATATTAGTTGTTAGTGGTTAATTGTTGATATAGGGGTTTAAAATAAAAGTGTTCAGTAAAAATAATATTTGATTAGTTGTTTAATATAAAAAAATAAAAAATGATAAGATCATAGAAAACAAATAAAAAACAAGTGATAGACATAAGTTTGATAAAAATTTTATAAAACGCTAAGCGCTAATGAAGATAACGTTTTATGAAACACTGACTCAAACTATAAACGTTAAGATAGATGTGATATTATCAAATATAATAATTAACTAAAACAGTGTTTTGACCTAATTAAAATATTAAATACTGTTCTAAATGCTATTGCCAAATGGAGCCTACATGTGGGATAAAAACACTAGCAACAAGAAAAAGGGATGAAATATTTTGAAAGAATATTTTTAAATTCATTGAAAAAATACAACCTTTTAATAATCCATCATTTTTAAATTCTTGAAATGCACTGATAATATTAATGCATTAGTGATAGTAATACATTAATGCAATTATTGAGTTAGTCAATTTGAAGTGAAGTCATTAGTCATTTGACTCGATTTTATAAAAACTAAACGGTTATGGCTTAAATTCGACTAAAATGGTAAAAATTAACCAAACGGACTGATTCGATTCGAGTCAATTTGGTTCAATTTCAAAGTGAAAAGTTCAATTTAATATTTTTTTAGCCTTGATTCGGGTCGGTTCAACCCACAATGATAACCAAATTAATAAGAAATAAGAATCAATTTGCCTCATAAACTTGGAGCAATATACAATTTGTACAAAAATATAGTGTTGCATGATCTATATATCAAATATGCACTTGGTGATCACCATGCATTCAAGCTACTGCCAAAATATAGATCAAGCTGAAAACTTTCTGACTTGATTTTGATAGCACTTTATTTATATGATGTAAAGACTATTTAGTTGTTTTTGTGACAAATTAAGAATATAAAGGCAAAAGAACTGAGATTTTGAAGGATGAATTGAATGCAGAAAAATACTACATTTGTGCGTATAAGGATATTCTTTTTCAAGCATTTGTAATATTGTAATTACTTTCAACATATTTGCAGTTATAACTTGGGAAAAATTAGAAATTTAAAAGTCAAAATTATAAATTGTTAATTGAGATTCAATTTTATATCTTAGTTATCTATAATATATATATATATATATATATAAGTCGAAGGGGGATATTTGGTTACTAAAACGTACTTACTAAGTTTACGAATTAATAAAAATATTATTACTAATTTTATTCTAATTATGATATCAATTTATTATTTTTATTGTATTAATATTATAAATTTAATTCCATTTCAATTAGAAATTTATCTTATCATACCACTATATATATGTTTAGTTTTAATTGTTTTTGCTATCAAGAATTTATTGCTTTCGACTATCAAGAATTATTACATTAAGCTTTAACGAGTGAAATTATTGAGTTTCTAATCATATTTTTTTCTTGTGATAAGTATAACTTTAACTTTCTCTCTTTTTATAAATTAATAGAATAATTTTTATAATTTAGATTTATAAATTTATAAATTAACTGTAACTACAAGTTTAAAAGTTTTTCATTTTAAATAATATTATCATAAAATACCTTAAAGAGATGAAATCTCTAATTCGAAAAATTTTAATTTTATTTATGGATTAAAATTATATAATAGTTTTAATTAGATTCATTATATTGCATTAATAAATCTTGTTTTACTATTTTTTCGTTGCTAATTCTACAAATGTTTTAGAAACGGAATTTCTTTCCATTTCTAAAGTTATAACACAGTAGATTTTTTCTTAAGTTGTTGAGTCTATAAATAGATTAGCAACGAAAATTTTTATCCGTTGCTAAGTTGTAACTATAATTCGAAAGCCATTAGAACTACGTATATCTCTTCTCCGACGCATTTTTTTTTATATGTTTGCATTTCTTTTCCCTTTTTTTCCTCCTTTTTATTTCATATTTTATTTATAAACTTTTATTTAGATTTTTTTAATTTCAAATATTTCGAGAGAAATAAAATAGCCATGAAAATTTTAATATTCAAATTATAATATATATGAGTGCAAATGAGGAGGAACATTTGGTTTCTAAAATGCTCTTACAGACATTTAATTTTATTGATTGATTGAAAAATAATTTAATCTTATTCTAATTAGAAAAATCTTAATTTTATTTGTATTTTATTAATTGATTAATGAAAATAATTATTAAAAATAATTTAATCTTATTCGAATTAGGAAAATTTTAGAATTTTTATATATATAAAAATACTATGATTTAATATCTTATAATTTAAATATATTATAATATAAGATATTAAATTTATTAATGCTTTATTGTGGCTCTTTTTTATTGATATTATAAATTTAATCTCACTCTAATACGAATTTAATTTTAAACCTACTCTAATTATGATTCCAATTTATTATTTTTATTATATTATATACATATCTATAAATATATATAAAATTACGATTAGGGAAAACATTGAGTTTTTAAAATGTCCCCACTAAGTTTATAAATTGACAAAATTATCATTACTGGTCCTGTCCTAACTATGATATCAATTTATTACTTGTATTATATTAATATTATAAATTTAATCCCATTTCAATTAGGAATTTGTCCTATTATATCAATATATATATATATTGCTTTTAGCTAAAAAAATTATTACTTTTGCCTATCAATAATTTATTGCTTTCTATTATAAAAAATTATTATATCAAACTTTTACTAAATTTAAAATTATTGAGATGCAATCATATCTTTTCTTGTGTAAGTACTCTTATAAAATTTTTAATTTTCATGATTAGTCAAAAATACTATTAAAGATAATACTATTAAAAAATTTTTATTCGTCGTTAAAAGTTATAACAAATCTGTTTTGTATCATTTTTCTCTTTTTTTTCCTTTTTTTATTTTATAATTTATTAATAAAGTGTAGATTTTATTTAGATTGTAAGATTAATATTTATTAAGATAATATTTTTTATTTTTTATCTTTTTAGTTTCAAATATTTTGATGGAAGTAAGTAGTCATGAAAATTTCAATATTCAAATTATAATATAATAGTATATCATAATTTTTTTACATGTATAAGAATTTCAAATTTTATTTGTATTTTATTGATTGATTAGCTATAGTATTAATGATATTTTAGTCTCATTTTAATTATAAAATTTTTAATTTTATTGATTGATTAAAATTATATAATAATAATTAGAATAATTAATACTATTCAATTAAACGCATTAAAGTAGAAAATATAAAAATAGAAATAAAATTTTTTTTATCTTAACCCTAATATAAAAATCAATTATCAAATAAAATTAAACATGGGGAGTATATGTGAAAATATTTTAACTCAATTGATAGAAAATTATATAAATTTATTTTATATTAATTTAAATGACTAAAAATTTTAAAATTGGTCAAATAAAATAATTTAATAATTAAATGATAAATTGATATCTATGATTAACTTAGTTGTGTTAATTAACTCTTATAATATACGATTCGAAAAAATAATAAAAATTAATTCAATTAAAAGAATTAAAAAATTAGTATTTATTATTGTACTTCTAATAGTTGAATATCATATGTAAGAGTAATATATTAATTATGAATAATTTATGAATGATACTATAACTCAATTAGGAATCTTATAAAAAAAGTTACAATAATAATTTTATTTTTCTCTTACTATAGGGTTTTTTTTTATTATTTTATGTCAAAAACTTTTCTTTTTATTATTTTATTTTTTAATTTTAAAGATACTATTTTACTTGAGTTATGATTATTTTTTTTTCCATATCGTTTCATTCATAAAGTTTTATTTTTTCGTTCCATTTTGATTTTTTTATAATAATCATTCACTTTTTTTATACATCTTATAATATTTATAGTAAAATAAAAAATATCTAATTAGTATATTTATATTTTATTTAATAATTTATTATCATTTTTATTATATTATAAAAAATTAAAAATTATATTTAAAAAAAAGATAAATATAACGAGTTTTGACATGCAAAATACGTTCTTAATATTATTATATATAAACACATATATGTATATCTATATATATAGATGAAATTAGAATGAATTATGGTAATTAGCGGAGACTCTCATAATTAGTATTTATCGAAGCAATACAATTAGAGATTTTTAAAAATTAAAATATATTTTATTAATTGAATTGAAATTTTATCTCTTTTTCTATGAATAAAAACATACATATCTATAATATTTATATCTTTAATTGTAGAATTATTAATGAAATTAAAATAAATTTAGTTTTTTACCGTTAGATTTGCTTTATTAGGTTATATGAAATTTATGGTAGACAAGTAAGTGTAAAAGCAGGTAAAAATGTGTACTGAAAGTGTGTTCATAAAGGTAAAGTATTTTAAAAAGGGGATTCCAGCTATTTTTCTCTCCATCTCTTTCTGATACATCAAACACTGTTGTCTTTTGCTTTGTTTGTCCTCTTAAACCCAACTTCTGTACTTCTGTTTGTTTCCCTTCCAACTTTTCTCTTTTAATTTAAATTAAATAAAATTTATCAGAAAAACTATTTGTATGTGAATTAATATAATAAAATAACAATCTCACTAATTTTTTAAGTGAATTAAATATTTTATAAAACCATGAAGCTTCCCTGAAAATGGTAATATGATCTAATTTTTAGGGATTTTTAATTTTTAACTTTGATTTTAAAATTTTATTCCGCATTGAGGAAAATTCTATCAGGTGGGGCCTTCTTAAACTTCAAATTCAGAACAGTAGATACTTCTTTATTTTCTTCTATAGACTCTGCCATCATCTCAGGTTAACCTAGCAGTGAAAAATAAAAAACAAAAGCAAAGGTGGTACAGTTTTTCTTAGACATTTCCCAATAAAGACATTGGGGAAAACATTAATCTCAACTAAAATTTATTTTAATCTTTCTGGACGAACAATATATATTTTGACAAAAAAACAAATGATATATATAACTGAAATTGTCAGATGTTTTTCTTTGTATGCTAGTTGAAATTCTTTGAATTCCCAATGTATGCCAAGCATATATACCTGCATAGGACCGTTTTAAATTTATTTTTTGCACTATACTTTTTTTAAAAATATTTTCATCCTTTTAAATATAGATTTAATTTATTTTGAAATTCGTAATTGCTCTTCAATCTAAATATTTTTTCACAAATCGAATTTCTGCCTTTTTCACACAAAAAAAGCTCAGTATCTCATCATTACACCCATATCCAGAGGCTTCCGCTAAATCTTTGCAACCTAAAATAGCAGAACCTGCTGAGGTTAGTAGAACCCAGAATAGCTTATTGTCTCGTTGAGCTAATAGCCCAGTTGTGAAGGTTAGGATTTCTTGATCAATTCGCAATGTACTAAAAGAACTAACCTACTGGACAGCTCTTATCAAATTCTTATCAAATACCATTACTAATTTTTAGATGAATTACAAGATTTTTCTTTTAAAGAACACTAAGAAGCTAAAAATTAAACCAACAGAAGTTAATTAAAAGAAAATAGATTAATATTATACTAAAAAAGTATGTAATTCAATCCAAGAAACAACAAACCACCAAATATAAAGAATGGTTTGGAGAACACATGAGAAGCTTGAGATTTCTTGATCAAGGAGCCATTCTTGCTTGTACCACATACACTAACTCCAACTCCAATCTTGACGTTATACGCTTCATTTGGACTTAAACAGAGGCCTGGGTTACCACTTAGATCCAAATTCCTTCCTAACCTCTTCAAGAAACTTGCATTGAAAGGCACAACTCCACCCAACAAATTTCTGCTAAGATTCAAATGATATATGTGAGAGAGATTGCCAAAACCAACCGGAATTTCACCTATCAATCTGTTGTTTTGAAGAGACAAAGTGGTTAAGTTTATCAACAGTGAAAAGCTTGTTGGTATAGTGCCTAAATACCCCGAATTGGCTAGCCTCAGTTCTTGTAGTTTCACTAATTTACCAAATTCTACTGGCAAAGGAATATTCATTGGATTGTCATCCATGATAAAATACTGCAAATTTTGTAACTTTGACAATCCCGTTGGAAGATTACCGTTAAGTTTGTTGTTACTCAAAGCAATTAAAGCCAATGAACTAAGTTTCTCGATACTATCAGGAATATGACCCATTAGGGAATTTGAACTCAAATCAAGTTTTTGAAGCATACTCAATCGACCAATTGAGGTTGGAACTACACCAGTAAGTGCATTATAGCTTAAATCAAGACCCACAAGGTTTTTAAGGTTACCCAACTCAAACGGTATAGTACCTGTAAGCATATTATAACTCAAATCAAGATGTACTAAAGATTCTAATCTGAAAATTCCAACAGGAATAGACCCAGAAAGTTGATTTTGTGACAATGTAAGGATTTGTAAGGACTTTAAAAAGGAAAATTGAGATGGGATTGGACCAACAAGAACAGAATTT
Source organism: Jatropha podagrica (assembly GCA_947857235.1). Lineage (NCBI taxonomy): Eukaryota > Viridiplantae > Streptophyta > Magnoliopsida > Malpighiales > Euphorbiaceae > Jatropha > Jatropha podagrica. The sequence goes on along the minus strand of CANUEP010042567.1, from coordinate 5,480 downwards.
GATCTAAGGCTGAGTTGTTGCAGAGAAGAATTAGAAAGTATAATATTTAGTGGAACAGAGAGAGAAGTTTTGGTGTGAGTGAAGCAGTTTAAGAAAAAAACAGATTGAAGAAAAGGAAGAGAAAATATTTTATTGGGAAATTTAGCAGTGGGTTTACATGTTGGGTTTGGATGAGTACCAAAATCAAGCCTAGAGACATGGAAATGATTATCTAACCCTAATTTGCATTCAATCCCAGGCCAAGTAGAACCAGGCTTACATGGGTCCGGGAAAGAGACCCTCCAAGATTGATCAGAGGACATAGAATCCATAATCTTGAAGAGGGTTTCAGATTCCGCAGGAAGCATCCCATTATTTGTTGGATGAGCAGATGGGACAGAAAATAAAAGAAAGAGAGAAAACAAAGAAATGAAAGTGAAAAACATTGTGGAGGAGAGGTATGGTGGTGGTGGTGGTAGTAGGTGTTGCTTTGGGTGGTTTTAGAAAGAAGAGTAGAGAAAGAGAGTGAGCAAAGCAAACCATGAGACTGAGATAAGAGTGAGAGTGAGAGTGAGACAGAGAGAGTTGGGGGAGATGATGTGATTGATATGATAGGTGGGGTAGTGATTTATTAGATGGTCATGACATTTGAGTGAGAATTTGAAGCCAAGGTGGGGTCAAAAGATAGATTTGAATTTTTTTTTTTCTTTTTTGTGCATTTTGCAGAGAGGTGAGATATGGGTTGGCAAATAAGAGAGCATGCTCCACTTTCTCAGACACCAGATTGATGGTATGGCACTGTTTTAAATTGATGAAGAAATTATTATTATTATTATTATTATTATTATTATTACTACTATGTTCGTGATATTCAACATGTACTATTTCTTTTTCCCTTTTCTCTCATGGTTGGACTAGTATATATATGTCTCTTATGGGCTGTGTTATGAGACAACCATTGTATATGTAAATGAATTTTTTAGCCGTTAGATTATACTTTAAACTAAATTAGGTGGTGTCTCGTTGATATATATATATATATAGAGAGAGAGAGAGAGAGAGAGAGAGAGATGAATATGTGCTTTATGACTTGCCATTGTTGGAGCACCAAAAGAATGACAGTTTCCACCTGGTTGACTGTAACTTTGGGTGGAACATACTTCATGCCTTACATTTGACTAAAAACTGTGTATATTATTTGAGGGTATTATTGACTTTTCAAGTGATTTTGATGGAAAAAACAGGTTACATGAAGGACTAATTTGTTATACGGAACCACATGTTAGGGGTATCATAATAATTAATTCAAGATGTATGGATGAGTCCATTAATTTAGTCAAAACTCAGAAATTAAATAGTAGTTTTCTCTTTCAAGTATAAAATATGTGTTGAGTAAATAAAAAAAAAAAAAAAATCAAAATGTGTAAGATGTTTAGGCAGTATGATTTCATTTTATTATTTAGAATTGAATATTATTTTAATTAACAAGTAAGTTAGTTATTCATTCAATAAATTTGAAAAGAAACAATATACATTCACTCAGTATAAAGATGAAAGAATATGAAGTGACTAAAATTATTATTAACAATAAAGTAAAGCTTTATATGATTTAGATATTTGATTTTTATTATAAAATAATAGAAAATAGGGAGAGAATAAGGAAAATGAATAAAGAGCAAAATATGAAAGTGATATTTATTGATTAGAAACCACACACATATATATATAGGCATATAAGTGATATATAAATTAGGAGAAAAGACTTCTAAATTAAATAGACTTATAGACTAATAATGAATATAGACATTTATCTTATATAAGATATCCACTTATTTTATCACATTTCCCATTGAATATTCATTTTTCAAATAACGTGACTTATTAAAACTTTACTAAAAAACTTTATAGGAAAAAAAATTAGTGAAGGAAAAAAAAGTATATTGTTCCTTCTTGAAAATACGTGAAGAAATGTTGCATCATAAAAAATCTTTACTAGAAAAATCCAATGAGAAAAAATCTTGGTTAAAGAAAAAAAGAGTGCAATGCACATTTGTTTCCTCTCATAAAGATATTATTCGAGATCTTTGAGTCTATGCATTCCAATTTTTTACACCAATTTTTGGAAATTTATAGCAGGAAGTACTTTAGTGAACAAATTAGCAAGATTGTCGTTTGATCGAATTTGTTGAACATCGATATCATCATTCTTTTGAAGGTCATGAATGAAGAAAAAATTTGGTGAAATATGCTTCGTCCTATCCCCTTTAATGTATCCTTCCTTTAACTAATATATATGTGCAACATTATCTTCATATAATATTGTGGGGTCTTCTTTCTAGAGAGATAAACTGATTGTACTTCGAATATATTGAATTATGGACCTCAATCAAATACATTCTCGACTTGCTTCATGAATTGCCGTAATTTCTGCATGGTTAAAAGAAATAACATCTATAATTTATTTTGTAGAACACTATGAAATAATTGTATCTCCACATGTAAATAAATACTCTGTCTGAGATCTACCATTATGTGAATATGATAAAATAACCTGTATCTGCATAGATAATTAAATCTAATTTTGACATATTAGTGTAATATAAACTCATATCTACTGTACCTCGAAGATATCAAAATATATGCTTAACTCCGTTCCAATGTCTTCGTGTTAGAGAAGAAATATGTCTTGCTAATAAATTTACAGCAAATGTTATATCAGGTCGAGTTTGGCTACCAAGATACATTAGTACTTCTATTGCATTAAGATAAAATACTTTGGAACCAAGAAAATTCTTCATCATTGTCTTGAGGTTGAAAAAATGTCTTTTTTCACATCAAGTGATCACAACCATTGGTGTACCTAATGGATGTGTTTTATCCATCTAGAACCGTTTTAAGATTGTTATGTATGTGGATCGATGAATAAAAATTCACTTTGTTAATACTCAATCTGCATGCTAAAACAAAACTTTATTTTTCCAAAGTCTTTCATCTCAATTTTTTTTTAAGTAGTCCATAGTTTTGCGAAGCTCTTTAAAAGTTTCAATAATATTTAAATTATGAACGTAAACAGCAATAATGGCAAATCCAAATCCAAATTTCCTTACAAATATGCATGAACATGTAACATCATTTTGATAGCCTTCTTTTAATAAATATTCATTAAGATGATTGTACCACATGTGTCCGGATTGTTTCAATTCATATAAAATTCTATATAACATAATTGAATAATTTTCTCAAGGAGTAAATTATATAGTATCTTTATGATATTCATTCTCTCATATTTCCACATTTATATATAGTATAGATCGAGAGATTAATATGTATATATATTTTTATGTTGTAGTTGGAATAATAAAAGAACTTTATGCTCTACAAATGGTTTGTTTAGAAAAAGTCATGAGAACTTGAAACTGATTCGGGATTTAACAAAATGATGATGATGATTAGGATAAGATTTGATCCTAGTTGCTATTACTCTCAGTGTCCTAGAAAGATAATCTCTTCTTCCTTTTTGGTTTGTCTCAAAATATAGTTCTTTTTTTTTTTTTTTTTTTTGCATTATAGTTCATCCTTAAATTGTCTATTAATACCCATATTAAATTTTATTTTATTTTCAATAACTCTTATTAATTCTTACTTATTATTTTAATATAATAATTGCTTATGTATTATTTAACATGAGTATAATAGAAAAATTATATGAATAAAATTGTCTTTTAGCCATAATAATTGTTACTTTCTTAATCTGTGTAATAATAGAAAGTGAACTATCTTTTTAAGACGGAGGGAGTAATTCCTATTTTAAAGGCTTTTTAAGACTTATATATATCTTTATAGGATCTAATGCCATAATGAGATGCATAAGAGCTTCAATGATCTAGGTCATATAGGTGGAATTAGAAGCTGACTACATAATTTAACCCTTAACGGAAAAAAAAGGCTTTATGGGATTCTAAATTTTAAAATCAACTTTGTAGCATACTCAATTTCTATTTTGTAATAATCTCCCACCTTATTAAGCTAGAAACAATAAATTTTTAATGTTTTTTATTTTTATATGCAAAGTATTTGATTTTATATGGTTAACACGATTTTTAAAATAATAATTTTCACATTTTCAACTATCCAATAATTATTTAATCGATTTAATTTTATAAATTGAAGTATTTAATAAATCAAAATAAAAGTTGAAAACCATACTAAAACACCAATAATTCTACTTATATATATATATGTGTGTGTGTGTTTTAATTCTAGATAAATTACTTTTCTTACTTTTTAGTTAGTTAATCTCACAAAAGCTTTAAATATTTAATCAAATGAGGTGTTAACCTGTTTAAGTTGTAGAGTGTAAATGTTCTAACCATTCAATTAGTATGTTTCTTGAGCATTGAATTTATATTCTCACCAATCCAGATTGTCGAATAGTCTGATCTAAATGTTATTAGTATTTTTAAAGGTTTGCCAACTAAATATCTTTCATCGAAGATGTTATAGGTTTTAAGAATATTTTTTATTTACAATTGCCATAACAACAACAAAAACAACTAAGCCATAGTACCAAATTAATTGAGATCGGTTATTTGTTTTTGTTAGCCAGAACAATTTTACCATGTTATAATATTAGAATTAATTTGTTTTTAAATGATAATTATCATTGTAACATGTTTATCTTTATCACTTTGTTAGAGTTAGAGATAAGGTTAAATAGATTTATCTTTATCACTTTGTTAGATTAGAAAGTATATAAATACCTCTGTACCTATACGTATGAAAGTGTAAAAAATAAGAATATTTTCCTCTACAATTTCTCTCTAAGTTTTCTACATGGTATCAGAGCATTCATGGAAGATTTAGAGAAGGATGAAACCAACCACACACCTTATGATCCTACTCTACCAATCGTAAACATGAATCCAAATATGTATCCTTGCCACAATCAATAATTGTGCAGCAAGACAACACCAGCTTCACCTCCACTGTAATCTTGGATGAGACCAATTATGCATTATGACGACAATTGGTAAAAATGCGAATTGGTGCCCGAAACAAGCTTGGTTACTTAACTGGAGCAATAGTAAAGCCACCAGAGACTGATCCGAGTTATCAAGCTTGGCTTACAGACAATCATAAGGTACGAAGCTGGTTAATTGATTCAATGAATCCTTCGAATATGCAACGTTTTCTTCGACTATCAATAGCAAAGGAAATATGGGACGCTGCAGCCAAGACATTCTATGACGGCACAGATGAAACACAATTATCTGAGTTGAACAAGAGATCCTTCACAACGATGCAAAATGGACGACCGCTGCCGACATACTATAATGAACTCGTGGCTATTTTCCAAGAAATAGACATGCGAAATGACACTATGGAAGGTACTATTGCTGGTTTTGTTCAAACTCATAATATATTAACAAGAATGCGAGTCCATATTTTCCTTGGAGGTTTGGATGCTGAATTTGACCAGGTTCGAGGAGAGGTGTTGCGAG
>CANUEP010042545.1:0-13808 GCA_947857235.1 Jatropha podagrica | reverse complement strand
TATTCACTATTTTTTTTTTTTTTTATTTTTTTTTATATATATATATATATATATATATATATATATATATATATATATATATATATATATATATATATATATATATATATATATTAAACATCCATTTCCTTATAATATATGGAGAAACAAAAATAAGATTTTAGATTTTATTTTAGTGACTACATTTATTTGTTCCCACAAATTATAAATGAGTAAAAGAAAATTTTTTTAAGTCTCTTTTAATATACTTGTTAAGTATATTTTTTTCTTTAAGTACTTATTATGTATATTACAGGTGACATGTCATATCTTATAATGGGGTAGAGTGTGACACACATCATTGGAAGTGTCTCTCATTTTATTTCAATGTAACTGAAGTTTATGAACATTAGAGAACTAAAAAATACATTTCTGCAGGTTTTTGAAAAGTTATAACAAACGTCATAACGTTATGGCAGATGCCACAACACTTATGGTGGACGCCATAAGTGTTATGACGGTAGTCATAACTAATGGCGGATGTTATATTAGTCTAGAAAGCTGTAGAAATGTGCAAAATTGAGTTTTTACCGACTTTTTCATAAATAACTAAATTTTCTGATGATTTAATAATAAAATAAACTGAAAATAAGAAAAGGATAAGGTTTAGATTCTCAGTTTACCTTATTTTGAAGGAAAATACTTGATTTGCTTAAAGTTGATGAAGAACACCCTTTAAATTTTGATTCTTGAAAGCTGATTTGAGATTTTATGGTTGATTTATATTTTAAAAAGTTTTTAGAAACCTAAAACTCACTGAATGTGCATTAGAAACACATGAGCAAAAGAAAAGTTTTTTTAAGTCTCTTGCAATATACTTAGTAAGTATTTTTTTTCCCTTAAGTATTTATTACGTATATTACAGGTGACATGTCATATCTTACAGTGGAGAGTATGTGACACATATCACTAGAAGTGAATCTCATCCCATTTCAAGATAACTGGAGTTCATAAACATTAGAAAACTAGAAAATACATTTTATAGGATTTTGGAAAGTTATAAAAGACATCATAACGTTATGGGGGATGCCATAACACTTATGGCGAATGCCATAAGTGTTATGATGATAGCCATAACTAATGATGAACGTTATATCTGTCCAAAAAGCTACAAAGATGTGCAAAATTGAGTTTTTACGGGTTTTTTTTTTCATAAATAACTAAATTTTCTGATGATTTAATAATAAAATAAATTGAAAATGAGAAAAGGATAAGGTTCAGATTCTCAGTTTACCTTATTTTGAAAAAAAATCCTTGATTTACTTAAAGTTGATGAAGAACACCCATTGAACTTTGATTCTTGAAAGATGATATGAGATTATATGGTTGATTTGTGTTTTTAGAAGTGTTTAGAAACCTAAAACTCACTGAATGTGTGCTGGAAACACTCTTTCTCACCACAAACTACTAAGATTTATTTAGATTTTGATTTTGGGAGGTTGATTTTAGTAGAGTTTAGTTAAATCTTCAATTTTCTCTCCTCTCACCACTTTGTGATCTAGGGATTTCTAACCCAAAATTGCCAACCCCTAATATCTAACCAAGCCCTTTATTTATAAGCAAATGCGGAGACCTGGCACTATTTAGGGCTTAAGTGGCATGTGGGCCCCATTGGTGGACCCACAATCTACCCTGTAATGCCCTGATTTATAGAATTATGAATAATGGCTATTAGATTACTAACTGGTACCAAATTAGGGTATTGGTATGAATTTCAATTTAGATATATTATTTTCATAATTATTTTGTCTAAATAGTGATTCATGCATTACATGTTATTTGTTTGATTATTTTTGCATTTAATGGTTACTGGATTGCAAATTGGAAAGTTGTGCCTTAGGAAGTTTAGTTATGGAATTTAATATGATGCGATTCTAGTTGCACCTAGATATTTGGAATTGAGAGAGAGAATGGTGTTAAATTGATTTTGAAATATTTTTTCTAAATTGATTTGATTTGGGCATTAAAATAATTAATTTGGTATTGGTTGTCAATTATTGAAATTTGATTTTCAAATAAGATTTATTGATCATTATTGTTACTCATTTATTATTTAAGAAATTATTTATTAAAGTATAGTTTTAAATGTATCAATGGTATTTCATTTATGGATATTTTATTAAATGGGTTTTAAATAAATGGCCTTATTTAATTATAGGCCATTTTTGTGTTTTTAAAAAGAAAGGAAAAAAAAAGAGAAAAAAAATTTTTTAACCTAAGGTTAAAAAGAGTGCTCGACACCCTCTTTTGTAAAGAGAGTGCTGCCCTCTTCACTCACACACGCTCAAGAGAGAAAGAAAAGAAAAAAAAAAGAGAGAAAGGGAGAGAAGGAAGAAACTCTTCTTCCATTTTCCGTGATCTCCACCATAGCAACCTACAATCAAAGAATAAATTGAGAGTTAGTACTATTAGTGTAGTGATTTAAGGTTCAAGTGGGCTATGATCATAGAAGGGTTGCATAATCAGGAGAAAGGTGAACCTTCTAAGGTTGATAAGGGCAAAGAGAAGACATGATTGTGAAGTTGAGCTGCTATTGTGCGATCTGAGGTTTGTGCTTTGCAAATATATATTTTGTTTGACTTTATTTATTAGTGTTGTTAATCATAACATCATTCTTTTCTCATTTATAGATTTCGAGAACTGATGTTCTTAAGTGTATAATTGAAAATTTTTGTATGTATTGCATGAGTTGATAAATTTTGATGCTGAATGTGTTGTTGGGCTAGATGTAAACCTATCTTTAGACCATTTATGTTTCTTATATGTATTTAAGCTCTTCACAAAATTTTAGCTCTACTTCTTAGCTTTTTAAAACATCTTCTTGTGTCTAATTTGGATGCCTGTAGCTCGAGTTATGATATAAATACCAGAACTAGGTTTTGTCATGGCATCAAGCTTATATATATTCATATTGATTGCTTATTTTGGCATCTAAGATGCCTAGATTTGGGATAGTGTCCTTCATAAAAGTCTTAGATTTATTTGTTAGCTTTCCAACGTAACCTCTTGTGTTAAATTTGAGTAATCATAGCTCAATTTATGAGTCAATTAGTAAAACTGGTTTGGGAATGCCCAACTCGTGCTGTGTACTACTGAAATTGGCTTTCTAGCATGGCCATGCTGTGTAGCACGCCCAGCCCATGCTTCCTTCTGATTATAGGTGCATTCAGTGACCCTTTTAGCATGGCCATGCCGTCTAGCACGCCCAGCCCGTGCTCTCCACTGTCCCTTTCAATGTTGTGTTGTGTTTTTAACCTTCTAATGATGCCTAAAGACTCTAAATGCATACCTAATGTAACCTTGATGTGGTAATCTTTAGAATCTTCTTAAAATATGACTAATATATCATAAGAAAGTCAAAAGGAGAATACATATGGTATGAACCATGTTTAGTTGATTTTAATTAAGATTTATTGCTTAATTATACTCCTTAATATGAATTATTAAAGTCTAATGCTATGCGTTGCATGATTACATGATGGAATGAACTTAACTAAGGTGAGATTTGATTGCTCTTTCATATAAATGATGCCCGATTGAATATACATGCGTTGAATGATATTGCCATGTTTGGAGTTGTAATTGCACATTAATGAATAAAGCTTATGAGGGCATGATCCCTAATAATCATGCATAGGATTTATGCGAGAATAAAGGTGTGAAAAGTTTTGATGGATGAAGCGAAATATTTATAAGTCAATACATGATCTTAAGTGCTTAAGTATAGTATGTTGTTTGATATATGATTATGCATATTGCAAGTTAAACATAAGTAATTGGATGTGTAATTAGCGTATTGGAACTTGAAATATGAAATTTGAAGTATGACTATATAAGTAAATGATTAACAACATGACTAGTAAGTTTAATAGGTAATGAGCAATATATTTAAACGATGTCTGAATCAAATAATGGTAAGCTTGACATAGCCTAAATACATATATATAGGTTGAACCTATGCATAAGTTCAAAAGAGGTGATTAGGTTGCATAAGTTGTTAATAATGCATGTGACACCTAATTATTAAGTTTAATCGACTGTAAATTTGATTGTTAAGTGTTAAAGGCTATGAGGGTTTGCACTTGGAATTGGTAAACTTATAGAATTGTATCAATTAATGTTTTGATGTGAAATTGAGTATGGTATAATGCTGGTACTTGATTTATTTTAGAATCCAATATTTGTAGGCTTTTACCTAGAATTTGTTGAATAGGCTTAAATTTCTTGAACATGGAACTTGGCTTAATATTTGGTTATACTTATTGGTCGATGATTGAAGTGATGTAGTTGTTTGATATACTGCTTAAATTATGAGAAAATTTCTCCATATCATATTTGTTAAAGAGTTGAACATTGATTGATATGGAGCTAAAATGAGGCAAGTATGAGAAGGGATTATGTATTTGTTCCTTATATGATTGGATAGTGATAACTATTGATATATTGATATTATGAATATAAATGTTAACATGGGGAATTGCTATGAGTATTGTGACACATGCGAACTTATGAGTTCCTTTGTGTATAATGAGGTTGAAGTCGCAATCAGGTATGTCTATGAATGCAAGTGATACTATGATTAAACTTTTGAGATTCTATCTGTGATTGGACTCGGATACAAATGTAAAGAACTATAGCTAAACATCTGGGCCCTTATTATGTACTTTGTTGAATAGTTGTACTAATGTGGCTATACTGATATTGATATACTAAGCATGCTTCTGATTACTGGATTTGACCTATGATCATATGCTGGACATATGGTGTCTCACTTAGGTTGCAGACGCGCACCAAAGTTCTGTAGGCTTATGCCACCGTTCTATAGGCTTCTGCCTAAATCTGTTCTGTTGGCTATTACGCCATTCTGATTCTGAATCTGATACCTATTCTGCTTCTGTTTCTTCTAAGTTACTAATAAGGCCCATAAATAAAAAGATTAAAGATTGTGATTGATATCATACTGTAATAGTATTTATTATAAAATGTTCTGTATTTGTATATATGTTCTAATGATATTCTGATATGGCAATGAGGTTGACAGTATTCTGATTTAACAATGACACTGATAACTTTTGACTTAGAATCAAGACTATCATCCATTTATTTTAGTACATATTCTGATGATATCTTGAAATAATAGATATGCTTTGAATTTATCTAAATGCAATATATTCTGATTTCATTCTGTTGTAGTTTATGTCTTAATGATGTTTTAATGAAATGTGCACTTAGAATATGAAGAAATATGATCATTAATACCTAAATGTATCTATATCTTATATTAAGTTTCGAATAGCATCCTTGAGATTAATTAATTGCTCGCTACGTGAATAAACACCTATATGAGTTTGAACTTATATATATTGATTGAAGTGATTTTCTATAATGCAAATAAACTGATATATGAATTGATTATGTGTTTTTGGTCTAAAGCATGGAGTGAAAATGTGAACATATCCACTCGTATTGTGAGAAACTGTTATAGCTGGTAACATGTATACTTACGGCATGGTATAGATATTTAAATTATGTGATATGCTCTTATGCTATGCATGTCTTGATTATAAATGATATTGCATGATCAGATGGGAAATAAGTTGCCTTTGTGGACTATTGTAGTAAATGTTGTATATATATATTGATATTGTGTATGGTTTCAATGGACCATATCTGTTTGTTATGTGATGCATATATATTGTTGAGTACCATTGAGTTTTATACTCAGTGCGATATTTTTTAAACTCGTGTAGGTTGAAGATTGATTTGCTGCGGATCTCGAGTACATGTGTCTAGAGAGAAGATCTTCTACTTCCAGACTAGAGTGTAAGTCTATACTACAGACTCGTGGCATGTGTTAGATTTGGAATAAAGAGAGCATTGGTTTGCTATGTGGGGCTTGGAGCTTATTTATTTCGATACATTTGATTTCATTTCTTGAACTCGGTAAGGATTTGGATTTGTTCTACAGGGACTTGGTCTCTGATTTTAAAGATTGAACTTTTGGCATTTTTGGATTTATAAATGTTGGATTTGAGAATGGTTTCTTTGAGAATTTATTTAATTGTAATGGAATATTAAATGTTATAAAGGATTTTTGAGAATTTTATTATTATTTTAGAATGTTTTAATAATAGGTTTAATAATTTCCTAAATGGTATCTTCAAAGGACATTCTAGTTGTTTTCTCTAGGGATTGCCAAAAGTATTTTAGAACTGTTTGATGGGTTACCACTACTACTTTGAAAACTTTTAATTTTCTTGACTTTTATAATTTAATTGTTTAAAGTAAGTTATGATTTACAAAACTTTTCTACGTGTTTTTATTTAAAACACTAAATTGTTTGGATCATTGTTATTTACTTCATACTAAATCTGTACTAACAAGCAAGTCTGTACATGCCTCTGGCACAGAATGTGACGTCTCTTGTCTTGCCTTGCGGGGTCGGAAAGGGGGTGTGACATACCCAGATTTTAATTTTTTGTGAAATTAGACCATATGGTGCGTGCATCAACATAGAGTTTGGAAATTTTTCCTAGGTGAACCGAAGACGCGTTTCTGAACCTCGTTTTAGCACGGACCCTAAGAACGTGAAAACGACTTGATAGATCTAGTTTCTTAAACTAGGATTATTACTTTTTGAATTGAATTTGTCAAACGTTTTGAACTCATTTTACCACAAGAAATGTCATCAACCCTGATAGGCCTCATAAAGGCCACTTGTGGGCACCACTAAAGCCACTATGGGCCCCACTGATAAACCGATGAAATTTTAATGAAATTGGTTTGAGTGATATACAGAGTGTTGTAGGACACCGAGACGCGTCATAAGCAAACCTGGGATGCGTCTGCGGGCCTCGTTTTGGATGTGATCCCCGAAAATATGAAAATTGCATAATGGGTTACATTTGTTAAGCTCGAATCATCGGTCTGGGAATCAGATTCATCAGGTGTTTCAACCCTATTTTTGGCAATATTAGTTATCATCACTTAGTCTTTTTAGGGGCAAAAATTGAGTGTCTACAATAAGAGTTTAAAGTATTTGGAAACTCAAGGGGAATTAAATTTGAGACAAAGGAGATGGCTTGCACTGATAAAAGATTATGATTGTGTTATACACTATCAGTTAGGAAAAACTAATATAGTAGTAGATGCATTAAGTCATAAGATCATGGCCAATTTAAAGATTGCAGAATTATCTTTAGTCCATAAATTATAGTCTATCAATGCAAAATTGAGGAGATTTTTTCTGATTGGGTGTTGTCTACTTTACAAGTAAAGCCTCCTTTGATTAAATATATCAAAATAGCTGCACAGAATGATAATGAATATCAGAAACACAAGATGGTAAAAAGCTAGGATTTTCCATCAATAATGAGGGGTTACTACTATTTTAGGATCGACTATGTGTTCCTTTTGATTTGGATTTAAGACTTCTTGTCTTGAGAGAAGCAAATAATTCTCCATTTTTTATATATTCAGGTGGAACTAAAATGTATAGAGATTTAAAAAGAAATTATTAGTTGAATGGTATGAAGGACATTAGTGAATTTTTAGCCAAATGCCTAAGTTGTCAATAGGTTAAGGGAGAGCACCAAGTACTAGCAAGACCACATCATCCACTTCAAAGTCTAGAATGGAAATGGGATACATTATAAAAAAAAAGGATTTTAGCAGCCGAATTTAGTGATAGACAAAAGGTTGCTATATAGCGCTCGAGCAATGATCGACCACAAGGGAAATTGGATATTTAACCTATATACTTTTAACAACTAAACTAGCGACTATTGGCGACCTAATCAGTGACTAATTTAGTGACAAATCAATGATTATTGCGGTCGCTCATTTTGCATGAACAATTGGCACCAATAGGAGCTTTAAATTAGTGACAAATCAATGGTCGTCTTTACAATGCAATAGCGACTGATGTTGTTTCCATCACTATATTTGGTGCCACATATTTGGCGGGAACATATAGCAAGTGGTGTGCGATAATAGCGACGACCATAATTCCAATAACATTAGCGATTGATTTCGATAACACAGTGATAGAACTTATTTACCACGTCAATTAAAATAGCAATTGATTTGTTGATCACTAATTTTCTAGGGCGATTTAGTCACCTTCCTCTTTCTCGCGAGACTAATTTCAGAATTAGTTGTTATTTCAAAAAGTTAGTCGCACGCCTCTCTCCCTCCCTCTCAATCTCCTCTCTCCATCTCTGTCTCTCACCCTCTATTTCATGCTAGCACCGAAGAAGAGCCCTACTAGTCTTGCTACTATATAGCAGTACCGCATCTAAGTAATTTAAGGTTTTTATTCGTTCTCGATCAGTAGCATAACAATTATATTTTTGCATTTTTATTTTTTTCAATTTTCTGTTTGCAATTCATTTTATTTCGATTTTGTTTATAGCTTTAATTAGTCGTTTATAGTTACGTCAATTATTTGGTTTAGTTGGATTTTTTTTGTTTGTTTTTTTGTTTATTTCTTATTTTGTTTATTTTCTGTTAATTAGTTGTTTATTTTGTAGTTTGTTTCTTTAGTTGTTTGTAGTTTTAGTTTGTTTTTGGTTTGTTATTTGTAGTTTGTTTCTATTTTTAGTTTAGTTGTTTGTTTTTTGTTTTTGTTTTGTTTGATTCTTAGTTTGTCTCTTTTTTTTTTTTGTCTCTTTTGTAGTTGAAAATTCTGATTTTGCATTTCATTATGTATTTTGTGGTTTAATATTTCATTGTTTGTTATATTTTTTATAATAAGTTGTAAATTTGAGTTTTGTTTCAGTTTTAATATAAAAATGTTGATGAGAATATATGTTTTTGTTAAATTTTAGTTTGTTAATTTGAGTTTGATAAATGGTTTGTTAATGTGTTTGTTAATGAATATGGTTTTTGGATGTATAGTTAATTTGTTAATGTGTTTGGATGTTTAATTAATGTGTTTAGTTAATTTGTTCAAATGGTTTTTAGAATAGTTAATATGTTAATTACTTTGTTAATTATTTTACTTTATTAATTAGGTTACTTTTTTAATTAGTTTACTTTGTTAATTAGGTTAGTTAGCCAGTTTATTTTGTTAATTACATTACCTTTATAATTGCTAAAAAAGATTCATTTACGGCCTGTTTGGAATAAATGAATAATGGTTTTAGAATTTATTAATAAACGAATTTCAAGTAAAATTCATTTGCAAATGAATTTGTCATATCTGGTATGCTATAATTTAAAATAATAAATTTAATTGAATTTCACAAAATTATATTTAAAATAAATTCTTAAATAAAAATTTATTTATATTTATTTTCTAAAATACCCTTAACATAATAATCTAATAAAAACATGTTCTCTCTGATAATCTGCTTTATATTTACATTTATATTTATTTTCTAAATTCATAATAATCTGCTTTGGATATTGGCTTTCGCTCTATAATATTGGAATCTGATAATCTTTCTTTGGCCTAACATATTGTCTCTCAAAATGTCCCGAAAACTGAATATGGGGCTAGGTGTTTGTCTCTATTGTCATTAATTCCTAGTTTTTCTGTTTTTAAATGTTTTTATGTATGCAGACTTGGCTATCAAGTAGCTCATAAACTGGCTAAGCTTGCTCAATTCTCTATTGATGTTTTGTTTTGGATAGAAGAAGTTCCTACTTATATTGTTCCGTTTGTTTTACTGGATAATTCATTTTAATATAAGCTATCTTTTTTTCGATTCTCAATAATAATAATAATAATAATAAACATCAATTTATATCTATTATTTACAATATCATAACTTTTTTTTTACTAAGATATAAATAATAAATTTCATATAAATAATACAGACACATTTCACCCTAGCTAATTAATTTATTAATTATAATAATATAAATATAATATATAAAATAATTATAATATTCATCATAATAATTATCTTTAATTTGTATAAAATGTCTCCGTTCAAGAAAAAAAACGTGTAAAATGTCTTCTTTATTTAACTAATTAATTTAGAAATTACAAAAATATTTAAAAAAGTTATTATTGTTGTTAATTATACTTGAAAATATTAGTACATAGGACAAAAGCTGTAATTTCACATTAATAACTATGAAGTCTGAAAAAAAGAAAAGGGAAAAAAAAGGAAATATTTCAATTTATAGAGTGGTAGTTTTGTTAAATAAAGTTTAATGGTTTATTATTGTGATCAAGTTTGATAAAATAAATAAGTTAAATAAGTAAAAAAAATTAAAAATTTAAATTTGTGGAAAAAGAGGGTGGTTTTGTCACAAAAAAATTGGAGTATTTAGTTTTGTAGAATTTATTTGAGAATTCCACCAATTTTTATAAAATATGGTGTAGTTATATTCAATTCCATGGAATTGAATTTCTAAAATTGAAATCTACTTTTTTTTTTTTTCATTCAAAACATGAAAACATGGATTTATAAATGAATTCTATAAAATTTTATGGAATTCATTTATTCCAAATGGGCTCTTAAAATTTGCAAATTTAAGCATCTCAGCACATTTGTGAAATCTAGTGAATTCAATACTCTTTTTTTTTTTTTCTTTGTTCCTTTATGTAGTAGGTTTTAATTAGGAAAGTAACAGAAAATAAATTAGATATAGCATAAACTTAATAATTTTAATCTAAAGTATAAAACTTATGATGACATTAACTTAGGCTATATTTGTTTTTGTAAAATAATTTGTTGAAAAATATTTTTTACAATTTTTTATTATTCGAGGCGTTCAGAAAAATAAGTCAATGAAAAATGTTTTTTTGGTCAAAAGAAAATTAAATCATTTTTAAGGAAAATGACTTCCCATCTTTAAGAGCATAAAACATTTTTCTGATTTTGACAAACTTATTATAACTTTATAACTTTATATTTTATTAATCTATCAATCATCAGTAGACGCTACCACTACTCACCATTTCATCAGCCATGTCGACCATCACCACCGGTCATCGACGACTTTTATAATTTATCTTTTTTTTGCATTCTTCTCATATTTAATAATAAAATTTTAGAAATGTGAAATTTATATTATTAGTATTTTTTTTTTAATTTTCAAGGTCTTATGAGTCAAAATTTTTTATATTTTTAACTAATTTTCAAATTGTAATAAAACAATTGAAAATAAGTTATTTGGAAAATACTTTCCAAATGTAAGTTATTTTTCAGAAACAAACGGAGCTTTATTTAGGAAAGTAATAAAAAAGAATTTATCATAAATTACCTTTTTATGCATAATGTAAGTAGTGTACTTGTTTTTAATTAGGAAAGCTTGAAATTTAACGCAATCATAACAAACATAAGACTTAAAAGTGTAAACTTAAACATCCATATGAATTAAAGGCATAAAACTTAAACATTCATATGAATTGAATGCATAGTTAGCACATTTTTTATTATACATTTGATTGCAATTTATTGGTTTTGATGGATTTATTGACTACTTGTGTTGATTGGAAGCCTAATAGTGGCCATTGATATGAATGTTGTTTTATAGAAGTGTTTCATTTTACTTGTGTATGGAATGTGATAAGGCCTAATAGTGGCCATTGATGTGAATATTGATTTATAGAAGTATTTTTTATGTTTGAAAATTTAGATTTATTAATTTTTAAAGGGAAATGCTGAAAAAATCCTGAAAATATCATAATGAACCATAATCAACCTAATTAACATAAATACAAATATCTTAGTTGCACATTTAATGTCTTTCTCAATTCAAAGGGAAGAGAAGACATTAAATTGTCCAAGTTGGACAATTTAGAAATATCTTTTAAGTGCAAAATGTATGAACACATACAATAGTTACTTAATCAAGTTTTAGTTGATTTTAGTAGTATTTTTCTTTTTTAGTTTTCCATGTTCACAGTGTATTGCTTATGTTTCACTTTGTGGACTTAGAGAACTAGGGGGAGATGTTGCCGAAATTTCATTAGATGCTTATAAAACCTATTGTATGTGTCCATACTGTGTACTTATATTGCATTTGTAAATGTGCTAGGTTCCTACCCAAATAATTTTTCACTCCTATAAAATACACCTCTGTCAACATAATCAAATAATAAAGTAGCTTCTGATAACTATAAAGGTCAATGTCTGCTGATCGTATGTGGATTTACCAAAGATACAAGTTGAACGGTTTATGAAATAACCCATTAATTTATTTTCAAAAGAATTTTTATTTAAAATTTAATTATAAATTTTCACCAATAAGAATTAGCGGAAAAATAATATTTTATGCCGCAAACCGAATCCGAAAATCAAATTTAAATAGTTAAACTTGATTGAAAATCTCTAAATCAACGGAAAATCAGACTGAATTGATAAAGTGGACAAGATAGATTCAAATGAAACCGGAACCATTTAGTTAATAATAATAATAATAATAATAATAATAATAATAATAATAAAAAGAAACCATATTCTTCCTTTTCCATCTCGCGCGACTCTCCCTCTCCTCCATTCCTGTCGATCACCTCCCCCTCTCTGTCTCCTCCATCTCCGGCCGAACGGCAGCAAGAAACCACTAGCCTCTCTCTTTTTCTCTCTCGCTCGCAGCTCTCTCTCTTTCTCTCTCTCTCTCTCTCTCTCTCGTTTCACACTGCGTGACAGGCCCTCCTCCCTTTCTCCTTCACATTTCCGGCCAACCGGCCATGGAATCTGATGATCGAGCACCGAAACTTCAAGTACTCGATGAGAGGACAAAGATGATGGCCTTAGTTTGTTTAATCGGTGCCTGAACTGATGGAGATCGTGACTGGAACACACCGTTGTGCGAAGGAGAAATATGGTGATTTCATGTCATTTCCGGCAGTTTCAGGTGCTGGGGATGGTTCCAATCGACTCCTAGCCATCTTCTGATTATTTCCCCTCCAATTATTCTGGCGGTGGAGCATTGAAAATCGAATCACAATGAACGGCGGAGGAGCGGCTACTATTGTGGTCGATCTGGCAAGCTAGAGGCCTGATCTCACTTAAATGACGCCAAAAATGGAATCCTCGATCAAAAACGAGTCGAATGATGTAAAGAGCACAAATTTCTGGGCAAGCTCGACTTTCCGGCCACCATGCATGGCGGCGGTTGCGGCGGTCCGGTGATCGGCCGGCGGTGGCCCGGCGAGGTACTCAAGAGGCAGAAATCTGCATTTCGCACACTGAGTCCGAATCTGAATTCCGAATCTCGATCGGTATAAATTATATTTCAGTGACTTAATTTCAGTATAAAATTCAAATTAGAAATTTATTAATGTTAGATTAAATTGGTTTAATTATAATTAAGTAAACTACATGAAAGTTACTTGTGAAATAAATTTACAAATTATTAGTGAAATGGGCCAATTTAAATGGATTACAAACAAAAGTGATAAGGATTTATGAATTGGGAAAAATGTAAAATAAAGACAGTTGAATTGTTAAGGGTAGAACAATATAGATACCGAAATTGAAATATGAGAAATAATGAAAATGGCGGATGGGATATTAAACTGTTTTGCCCGAAGGATGGGCTGTGGATTATTACTGAAAATATAAAATTTGGATAGATTAAATAATAAATAAAATATTGTCAATGCAAGATAGAAACAGTAAAGATAGAATTAATATGATGTATGAATTATTTTAGAATAAACTGATTAAATAAGTACAAATATGATTTGTATTTGATTGAGTTTAATATAGTATTCAAAAAGGGAAATTTAAGTAATGTTTGAAGAATAAATAAATTTAAAGGAATTTAAGAATTTTTATTCTTGAATCCTATTATATTATTGGGTA
>CANUEP010042487.1:0-34042 GCA_947857235.1 Jatropha podagrica | reverse complement strand
AGATTTTCAATCGAGTTTAACTATTTAAATTTGGTTGTCGGGTTCGGTTTGCAGGACACGAAACTATCTTTCATTGGCTAGAATATATAATTAAATTTTAAATCAAAATTTTATAAAAATAAATTAATGGGTTATTTCAATTATGATACAATAAATCATAAATAAAACAATTATACCGGCAGTCATGCATAAGAATCACATAATACCTAATTCAGTCACATAATATATAATCCTTCAATCAAATGATTTCAACATTATCTCTAATAGAAGTTGGAGAAATTAGAACTTATTATGAAATTAAATTTAATAATCCTTATTATTATATTTTTCGTATTATTATTTTTATAACATATTATTATTGTACTTGCAATTGCTGAACATAAGACGTACAAGTAATGTCTTAATTATGAATAATTTATGAATTATAATATAACTCAATTAAGAATTTTATGAAAATATTAATTTATTATAGATTACCGACATAAATGTTTAATACCTGCATAAAAAATCACCATAACAATTTTATTTTTCTTTGACTATATAATTTATTATTATTTTATATCAAACTTTGCTTATCACTTTACTTTTTAATCTTAAAGATATTATTTCGTTCAATTATAATTGTTTTTACTTTCTATATTATTTCAATCATATAGTTTTATTTTTTTCATTTCATTTTGAATTTTTTTCCAATATTCATTCATTTTGTCTACATATTATAATATTTACCCTAAACTATTGAATAGAAAACTTAATTACTATATTTATTTTTTTACTCAATAATTTAATATCATTTTATTATATTATAAAAAAAACCAATCAATTATATTTAGAATAAAAATAAAAAAAGGATAAATACAATGAGTCCCAATGTGCAAAGCACGTTCTTAATACTAGTATATATAAAAGTACAAATAGAAAAATATTGAGTCTTTAAAATATGTCTTACAAATTTTCAATTTAATTTTTAATAATAAGATAATTTAGTTATTTATTAATTATAATTTTTTTAATTTTATTAGTATTTTTATTTCTATTTGAATCTAAATTTTATTAGAAAATTTTAATCTAATTATAATTTCAATTTATTATTTTTATTATATTAATATTAATTAAAAATTTATTCTACCATACCACTATATATATGTTTAATTTTAATTATTTTTAACTATCAAGTTTGTTTTTCGTTTTCAATAATTTATTTATTTTTACTATAAAAAATTATTACTTCAAAGTTTTTTTAATTTGAAATTATTAAGTTTATGATGATATTTTCTGCTTGCGTTAAATATTAACTGTCTTTTTTTATATTAATAAAATAATTTTTATTTATATTCTTATTATTTAGTAATTCTTCTGTCGTTTTTATTTGTATTTAGAGTTATAAATTTATATATTCGTTATAAACTTATATAGGTTTCTGCTTACAAATTAGCAATGAAATTTTATCCATTTATAAATTATAAATTTGGCAAAAGGTTCTATTTATATATTAGCAATAAAATTTTTTCATTTTCTAACATTATAATCTAAATTATTTTTTATTAATTAATAAATTTTATTTTATTATTCTCTCTTGCTAACAGTTGACAAAAATATTACAAACAGGTTAGCAACAGAAATTTATAACCAAATTTGAAAACATATTTTGTAAATCTAAAATTCACTGCATATTTTTTTCAGCTGCATTTTTTAATATACATGTTCTTTCTTTTTTCTTTCTTCCTCCTTTTTATTTTATATTTTATTGATAAAAGTTTAAATTTTATTAGAATTATAAGATTAATATTTGTAATGATAATATATTTTATTTTTATTGTTAAGTATTTCGATGAACCATGAGAATCCTAATATTTAAATTGTAATATAATATATCATAATTTTTTTTTGAGTATAAGGGGAAGATGATTCGAACTTGAATTAATTATTAAATTGTATATGCAATTATTACTAAACTATGTCTTGGTGTGCATAAATCATAAATTTTTTGTTTTTATAAAATTTTAAATTTTTATTTTTATTTTATTGGTTAATTAACAATATCATCAATATTAATTTAGTTACATCCTAATTAGAGAACATTCAGTTCCTAAAATGCTAATGTTAAATTTATAAATTGATAAAAATATCATTGAGGATTTTAATTTTATTAGTTGAAAAATAAATGTAGCTTAATTTTGACTGATTATGTTAATTTTCTTTTTGAATTTAAATTATATTAGAAAATGTAATCTAATTCTAAATATGAAATTATTCAATACCTAAAAAATGAAACAAAATTAAAAATTATAATTAGTTGTTGACATGATTAAAAATACATACATATAAAGTTTATTATATATAATTCAAAATTATCATTTATATCATATAAAAGAAGAATGCAACATGATAATATTACAATATCAATTTTTTTTATGTCGGGATTCATAAGACCTTTCAATATCATATTTAATCTCATTATAATAATAATATTCATTTATTACTTTTATTATATTAATATTATAATGGAATTCAATTATAATTAGATATTTTTCCTATCATACATGTATATATATATAATTACTTTTGACTATTAAGAATTTATTATTTTTGACTATCAAAAATTATTACATCAAATTTTTATTAATTTAAAATTATTGAGTTTGTAATCATATTTTCTTGCAGTAAGTATAATTTTATTATATGAATTGATATCAAATTATTTTTAAATTATTAAATTTTTATTAATTTAAAATTACACTGCAGTTTTGGTATATTAAATTAATAAGTATAAATTATATCTAATTTAATTAATAAAAATATAAATTAATAATTATATTTTATCTCTTGCTTATAAGAATTACAAGAATTATAAAAAAGTTACAAAAAATAAATAATTTTTACTTTAAATTTTAATTTTAAACATAATCTAAATTATTTCATCAATTTAAAATATTATTATATTTTAAATATATTATAAATAAACAGTTAATAAAAAATAAATAATGAGTAGGATTAACGAATGTAAATATATATAAATATACGCGAGGTATATTAAAAAAGAAAGTTAATATATTAAGAAATAGTGACATTTCATGAGTCTGCTGGCAAATTTCAAAGCCCAGTCCATTGTAAGACAAGTCTCTCCGGTCCCAATCTACAATTTTTCAACCAATCCATTTTGAAGGAAGTTTCAATCCAAATCCTTTACCGAGCCCAGAATTTATGCGGATCTGTCTATGCTGATGATGTTTTATTTTTTTTTTCTAAATATAATTTACTTTAAAATATTTGAAAGGTTTAGGAATATTAACCAATAAAAAAAAAATACGTATTTAGTTATTATGACAGATTGCAACAACCCACATCGGTCACCGCCACCGCCATCTATCACTAAGTACAAACAAATATAATTTATTTTTCTATGTATTCTTTCTATTATTTTAATAGATTTTAAATATAAAATTTCTATAAGCATTATATATTTTTACAATTTATAAATTGAAATATTAATAATTTATAATAATTTTTTAAATATAACGATCAAATAATAGAAAATGAGTTATTTAGAAAATAATTTTCATAAAAAGAGACCATAATTTTCTATTTATTTTAGGTTTAAATAAGGTGGGAATCATTTTTAAGAATAACCTTTTCATTTTTATATTCGAATTACTGTTATTGTCATTTTATATTTTTCTTAGTAATTTTAGAGTGGTTGAATTATCATTAAAATTTCCAAAAAAAGTAAAATAATTAAGTTTGATTAAATTACAATAAAATAAACAAAATTATTATAATTTACATTTATACCTCTAGTTTAAATATTTTTAATTTACTTAATCTATAAGAATACCATAGACACTATATAATGCACAAAATTGAAAATAAATATTTTTAATTTACTTAATCTGCAAGAATACCATAGATACTATATTAATGTATAAATTGAAAATAAATTTTAAATTTAAAAATAAAAAATAAACAGCATAACCAATCGGTTATATTATACAAGAGATAATGTTAATTTTAATATCTGAACTTATCAATTTTTTCTATTTTGGTGTTGAAATGAAAATTTGTGATAATTGAGTGTCTAAATTTATAATTTTTTTTTTATTTTGATGTCTCTTACAGATATGATCTACCGAAAAATCTAATAGCACTTAATGGGGCCTACAAACACCTATGTGATTGCTAAAATGGACTGAATAATTTGACACATAGGACACCAATGTGCAAAAGACACAGAATGCTTCATTTGCCCTAGCTTATTATTGCCCCAAACAACAAATCAACACCCCCTACTAACCTAACCTAAATCATGATTCCCTCTTTTCTTGCTTTCTCCCTTGCTCTTCCTATTTCCTTCTCAAAGATGGATTTGCAAGTGTGGAATCGCATGCGCAGTTCAACTTTGCCATCTTATAACTTTCAATTTTAGCTTTGTTCCTACCATTTAACACTGTCATTTTCGACTTGCATCTACTAGCTAAACACCATCACCCAGTGCCATATCTCTCCTTCAATATCTCTTTATCTTGTCTCTATCAAATTCAATCTCTTGTTCTTTTATCATTAATAATTTTTTTCTTTTACTATTATCCAATTTTAATTTGATTTCTCTAAAATATTCCTAAAAAATTTTGTTTGTTTTTCTTTTTTGTGATTGGACAGAGTAAGAAGAATAAGAACAAAAATCACAAGCAATCATGCAACCATGACAGCAAAAATGGGGAAGATCCATCGACCTGAAACGAAGAGAAGGGTCTCTATCTATTTTATTTAGTTATTCGATTAAACCAATGATTTGTTATTGGAGCAGATAGCAACAACCACCATTTTCTTTTAGATATACTTTTGCAGAAAAATGAGTGAGATTGCATTCTACGAAGAGTTATTCAGAGATTGACTTTCCTAATGTATTTGAAGAACAATATAATTTGAGAAATTGTTGTAGCTATCCTTTTTGGTGGGATAATGTTGCTTAGATTTTGCAAAAATTTACACGATGTTTTCATTAAGACTTATGAGATGGGTATGTCTGATCCCAGAAAGATTGTGTTTGTCGCGAAGATGGGTTTAGCTTTGATGCTCATTTCGTTGCTGATTTTCTTAAAAGAGCTAATTAAATAACTTAATCGATATTTTGTTTGGCTATTCTTATTGTTGTTGTTGTCTTTGAATCCACTATAGGTAATTTGGTTTGTATTTAGTGAACGGATTTTTTCGTCTGGGCATGCGATTCCACATTTAAAAAATTGAAAATTCATCTTTGAGAAAGAGAGATGTAATTGTGATTTAGATTAGGACGTTAGGTTAGAGGGAGTATTGATTTGTTGTTTGAGGCAATAATAAGTAGGGGTAAATGAGATATTTTGTATCTTTTTGCCATGCTGACATTCAGCATGTTAAATTAGTTAGTCTATGTTGGCAGTCACGTAAATATTTATTTGTCTCATTAGATGCTATTAGATTTTTCAATAGACCATATCAACTAGAGAGATTAAAATAGAAAAAATTATAATTTCAGATATTGCATTGTTACAATTTTCCGTTCCGTCATCAAAGTAGAAAAAATTGATATGTTGATGCATTAAAATTAACATTATCCCATTTTATAATTATCTAAGAAAAAATGGTCAAACCGAGAACACATTGAAGTCAACATATGTCAAAAGTCCACCCTCGTGTGAACCATCCATACTCTGACACAGATACTAAGATATCATTCGGCGCTAATCATCACTCATCACCACCACTCAAAAAGTTGCGTTCCATGCTATGCAGGCTGTTCATTTTACAATTATATCCTTGTCTTATTTTCATTTCATGCTTATAGAGAGAATTATTTTACATAATATTATAATGAAATTATAAATGTTTTTAGAATTTAACCAAAATTTTAGAATCTCTCGTTTAATAATTAAATAAGAAAAGAAGGTAAAAAAGGACAAAATTGTATTTAAATGAGTGAATACAAAACAGGTCATGATATTTATCCCCAAAAAAGCTTTATGATCTCGAGGATCGGGGACCGGCTTAGCCCGTAACAGGATGCTGACTCCTGCGGCGGGAGCACATGAAGTTTACCGGTTATTCCGGTCAATTCACGAAGTTTGCCACTCACTCGGTCGGTCGTACCCCTAGCTTTTTTTTCCTTCGTTATATTATTCTCTCTTCATCGGTTCTTTTCTGTTGTGTTCAACTCTGTTTCAAATAGAGGCATCGCCGTTTCTCTCTGGTTCTTAGGTAGAGTTTGTTTGTATAGATCTGCTATCTTTATTATTACTTTACTTTGTTTTATTTGGTTGTTATCTTTTGTTTGGTTTCTCGGAATATTGAGGTAGTGGATGACTTGATAATTTTTCCTGGCTGTTAATGCTCTGTTTTCTCTTTCCATTATTCCTTTTTTTTTTTCTTGGTTTTTGTTGTTCATCTTCTCTTGACGAAGAACTAGAGAGACCAAAACTTGCACGGTCGGGAAATTTGATTGTTGAAATTGAGTTTGCTGTCATATTCAACCTAACAGTACATTAGATGTTTTTTTTAATATATATATTTATATTATATTCAATAATTAAGCTTTTTGCTATTTCATATCTATTTTCTTGTAGTTCTCTTGATGGATTTGACGGGTCGATTTTAGACTTGAACCTTAGTTTTTAATTAGTTTGTGGCATTTGTAGAATTCATATGACCTCTTTTTTTTTTTTTTTTTTCAGTTTTTCGGATGTTGTTTACGTTTGTTGTATAACCACCAATGTCATATAGTTAATCATTTATGCTTATAGTTGTACTTGTCCATGTAAAGTTTGGTGCTTTGATTTGTTTGATTGGAGTAATGACTTGGCCCCTTGGGCTAAGGTTGCCATTTGTGGAATTTGGAAGCGTTTTAATAGTGAAACTGTATCACAATTAATTATGTACTGAACTGATCAACTTGATCTAAGCTCTTGTTCCAACAGGTGAGGAAAGTAAGAATGAAAACAACCAAAGGTAAAGGGGCTGCAAAGGCCTCTAAGGAAGCTTTGAAGCCTGCTAATGACAGGTTAGTTAATTTTCAAATGTTTTATTTGTTTTATATCATTAATTAACAAACTATACCGTATGTTTTGTTTGGTTTGTCATGATAATTGTAAAGGATATTCTTAGATAAAAGGTATTGGATTGCTGGCCTAGTACTAAGTCCTATTGATATCTGATGCTGTACATTTGTTGGATACAGCGAATAGCGGAATGTTATTATGACGGATCATATATATCTCTATCATTTTCAGAAAGGTTGGAAAGAGGAAGGCAGCAGCAGCGGTTGCTGATAGGAGCAGCAAACAAAAAGCTAAGAGGGAGAAAAAGGCCAAGAAAGATCCTAACAAACCAAAAAGACCTCCAAGTGCTTTCTTTGTCTTCCTGTATGTGTTTCAATGCAAATTAATTGACTCTTCTGACTTGAAATTTTTCCTTTTGTTTGGCATAAATGAATTTGAAGTTATAAACCGTTTATGAGTTATAGAATTTGATGTAGTTACATTGAATTCTATAATATTTAATGCTATGGGAGTGGAATGAATATTTAGTATTTCATTTATAACAAACATGAAAATGTGAATATTTCGGATGGTTTCAACATAATTTGGTGGAATTTAGTTATACCAAACGAGGCCTTAAGGTTGCTCTAATTTTATTTTATCTCTATGTTGCAGTGAGGAGTTCCGAAAGACTTTCAAGAAAGAAAATCCTAATGTGACAGCTGTATCTGCTGTAAGCTATCAACAAATTTTGACCATCTGTATATTAAATTGCTACTTTAACCTATCTCATTATGCATAATTCTGTATTGAAGGTTGGGAAAGCTGGGGGAGAGAAGTGGAAATCCATGTCTCCTGCTGTAAGTACTGGAAGTTTTTCTAATATATGATTTTTTTTTTGTTAGTGTATCTTTTGGTTTAAACTTTCTATATGAATCTATAGTCTTTGTTTCTCGATTACATAGGATTTGTTTGCAAGCTTCAGAACACATTAACAACACGTCACATTCTTTTTTATGCAAGCAAACTGACCATTTTAATGGGATTTACTTGAATTAAGTGTTTTGTTTCCTTTTAGCATCTTTTTTTATTCTTGTATTTGGAAACAGTTGGTCAAAGAACTTCTTATTCTGTGAAATGGCTGTAAATAATCTGTAAGTTTCATTTCTTGGTTTGGCAGGAAAAAGCACCATACGAAGCTAAAGCTGCCAAAAAGAAGGATGAATATGGAAAGCTTATGAATGCATACAACAAGAAGCAGGTGAGCATAATGCATCAACTATTTGCCTGTCAAAGGAGCGTTCTGGTTGTTTGTTGTGTTCTTATTGTCTCTGTTATGCTGACAGGAGAGTGCAGCTGATGCTGATGATGAGGAGTCAGACAGGTCCAAATCTGAAGTGAATGATGAAGATGATGAGGCTACTGGAGAGGTTGGTCTACCTGTTTATCACTGGGTTGAGTTGCTGCATTATAGCTAATTTTTCACAATTTACTCTATTTGCATGTGTTTTATGGCATATGAATCTGTTACTTCAACATATATTGGCCGCTCTATGGTTGTCTTAGACAGTTTGCTCACGTATCATCATTGTTTCTGTATAGCTGCATTGCTTATAAACTGTGAACCTTCTCAATTCATTACCAAATTGAAATACTAAACACGGTGTTTGTTCTCACATGGAGGCATGGAGTGGTGGATTTGGTAAATGTGGCTTTGATAATTGTTTAGTCGTGTGCTGAGTTGGCAGAAACTCTAGGCACATAGTCAACTAAATTTTCCAGTCAGTCAACTTAATTTTATGCAAGCTAATTTTTGAAGGCATTAATGAAATGGGGAAAATTTTATGGCTGCACCTGTGTTGTCGTTTCTTTTTTAAAATAGGAGAACTAATCAAATATTGTTAGGTTGACAGGATGTTTTTCTTTCCTGTCATGGTGATGGTATTAGCACTTACTTATGTCTCCTTTTTCAGGAAGGTGAAGAGGAGGAAGAAGAGGACGAAGCGGAAGAGGAAGAGGATGATGATGACTGAACTTGGATACTTTTGGGCATCATGTGATTTATGGAATAGATTTTTGGATCTTGTAGATGCATACTGCTAGGTTATATATATGGTCTTGTTAATTTGAAACAGGAGGGAAACCTTTTCTTTACAGAGAATTTACCCTCCTGCCATGATGCCTTGTTTTTTACTTGGATACTATACATAAAACCATATCTGACACTAGATAAATATAGCATCTATAGTTTTTCACACCTTGTGTGCATAAATGTTCATATTTTTATCCTGTCTGATTATTCACAGTTATCTTGTTCCATGACATGATTTTAAGACATCGAGTATGGTTTGACTCTACCTTCCCACCTGTATATTTATATACACACTTTATATAAAATAGAAGCTGAAATTTATGTGGTATGGTTGGTTTTCTTACAGTTAGTGAAAGGTGAGGTTTTAGGTTTTGCGTTGAAGAGATCTTATCAATTTAATGGTGGAGGAGATGATTATTTATCTCTTAATAATAATAATAATAGAAAGCTGAAAGTTGAATATTAGTTAATTAAATCTTGTAAATAACGGTTTTTGTTTTGTAAATGGTTGTTTCAGTAAGAATAATTTTCAAATATCTTCAACTGATGTATGTTATTTTTTATTAAAGTAGTTGATGAAAATCTTTAAACCAGGATTTATTACTCAGTTTTTATAAAAATTAATAAAATAGAAGAAGCTCTTGAATTAAGAAAATTAATTTTCTCCATAAAATGCTTTTTATTTCTCCGTTAATTATGGAAATATAGTTGACACAATTCTTCATTAATTAGAGTCACGTGTGCCGGGAGAACGAAAAAAATAAATTTTGGAGCTAAATTTTGAACTTATCCATTGAAGATCATAAATTTTTAAAATTTTTGACAAAAATTAAGAGTGAAGACTTCAATTTAGCTCTAATTTTTTAAAATTTGAATTGAATTCAAAATTAAAAACAAAATTTGATTTCTTCAAATTTGAATGAAATAGAAAATAGTGCTCGAATGCAATACATGGCAGCCAAAATGAAATAAAATTTGGAGCCAAATTTTTTGAGACTACATAAGACTCCTTACTTCTAAACATTGGCCATATATAGAAATGAAATCGTAAATAATAATAATCTGATTCAAAGAAAATCTATTTACTTATTTTTTTGAATGGAATCTATTTACTTATGTATAACATCTAAATCAATCGCAATATATTCAGAAATGACTGCTACTTTGCATTATTTTCAGATTTGAATCCTATACATAATGAGTCATAAATGATTATGGTTGTTTGTAATATAATGGCTACGGTGATCAAAATACACCTGTATTTTTAAAAACAAAGAGTGACCGTTTTCTAAATTTAACTGAACATAACATATATTTATTCCTCACGTCAACGGTAGTGACCAAATTGGCAATGATAAAAGTGGATATATATTCATCAAACATGCAAATAATGGTTAATTATATTTTCACATGACTATTATTTTGTCTTTTAATGTTAGAATATCAGAATTTTAATTTTATGGCTAAATTTATAAAAACAATCACCGATACTATAAAACGAAATAAAAAAAATGAGTTGATAACTTATCCTTAAAACACACATGCATTAAATATTGAGTATGTGTCTATTAATTTCCTTGATAGTTGACCTTCAGCTTTAAAACAAAATTTCTTTTAAATTTGATTATCCTCAATTGTTTTTAGTCTTTTTAATTTGATTTACATCTTAAAATTAATATTTAAACTAAAATTCTCTAAATAAAAAATACATCCCAAAAATAAAATTTCTCTAAATAATGAGAACAACGTATAATGTATGAAAAACAATCTACTCACTTTTTTTTAATAAATTATTATTAATGTTATTTAAAGGAATCCTCTAAATTCTCTAATTAAAAAAAGAAAAAAATCTATATAATCTCATTGTGAACGACTAACCACATAAATTTATTAACCATAGTGAAATTTATCTAATCATCAATTGTCCCTGTAAAAGCGGGGAATCACACTAGCAAAGTCTGCAGAAGCATCAGTTGATTGGTTGCTGATTACATGCAAGCTCGAAGTCTCCCAAACAAGAACACAGAATATGCATTGAATTCCAATATATGATCTAAATGAATTAATAAATTATCCAGTAATCAACAACATGTATGTACAGCTTAAAATATATTTCTGAGAAAGGAAAAACAATAATCATTTACAATCAACTAAATAATTATATACAGATCTCTAACCCTGATACTCATCGGTGACAAGGATCATAGGAAGCAAACATTGGCTCTGGAACAATGAGAGGTAACTTGTCAATGTATACAAATAATCTCTTTAAATTCTCCCTAGTAATCGACGACAGGTCGACAACCTCATTTTTGCCGGTGTAGATCCAGAGGTCACCCGAGTTTAATCTCTTAAGACTGTCCCGACAGAAAGGACATGACTGGGACCGTGCCCGCCTAATAGTATAAAAAAACAGAGAATTCAGTCAGTAGAATCGATTGAAGCTTAGAAGAAGCAACAGCATTTATATTAGCAGGCAGCTACTAATTAGAGCAACAAGCGTAGAACATTTGCCATTTACTACTAAATAGGCAAATCTTATTACGAGAGAGTTCACATTTGCCATGATTCTCCTGCAATATAAAAACTCAAGCAGAGGCACTATTCTGGGAGCGGGGGAGAGCTTTTAAATAAGGAGGAGATGCCTTTTCTAGACAATGGTGGGGGCAACAACAAAATACACAAAACATAAACTTAGTTGTATGCAATAAACTTCAAAATAAAGCATGTACTAAGAACTGAGACTAAAAGATATAGCCACTGCAGCTATATTGAAGAAACAGGCAATAGAATTCTATGATTATGTAAAGTTAGCATAATTCCCCGATTGTGACTGCAATTTGGGAATGACAGGTTGTAGCCCCCTCAGCAATCCCAAAATTATACCAAAAACATGCGGACATGCATGCCACTTTCAGAGATAAAAACATATAGTGAAATAGTTAACTCACCAATTTCGATAGCACTTCATACACATGGAATGACTGCATTTGGGCAATACAACCTTGGTGTTCATTTCCATACAAATTCCACATTCTTCTTCCCTCTCTAGATCAGTTTCAGACAACTTTCCTCTGTCCATCTCATCTTTCTTTTTGTACTTAGCACAAATCTCTTTCTGTTTCCTCTCTTCTACATCATTTATTCCCCTTTGAAGTTGCAATAAAGAAGGAAATATCACCCCTGTTAATAAATATCCAAAATGGGTGAAATCAATAAGCTTGACTAGTCTTACAAGAAAATAAGAATACAAGACCAATACACTATACAATAAACTGCATTGTTTCAAAACAATCCGTCGGCCGCCATAAATGTACTCACCATAAAACTCTCTTATACTAGCTTTTCTTTCATGAATAGACACGGTTGTCTTTCCATCCTCATAAGCCTGTGATACAACATCATATTATTACACCCTTGACATTTAAGAAAAGTTAGCATCTTATCAGCACAGGCGGAGGGGAGTTAACAATCGAATACTGATTTCAATTGTCCAAAACATGACATGACATTAGTCATAGAGCAAAAAGCAAATCACCTTGTATATGAGAATCCTAAGCAGTCCCAAGGCACCAGCAAGGTGGCAATCAGTCCACTGAACAAGAAAGAGGAAAAACTGAGCAGCAGGACTGTAAGATAATCTCATTTGAAGGTAGGCACCATCAAATTCCCTAGGATAATCAGAAGCCCTGCATCACAAACAAACGTTTACCAATAAAACACAATTATCAGAATGTAAGTCACAATCAATTTTCCTATATTAATGCACAAGTCCATGCAAACAGCAAACCCTTTCTTTCTCTCCGAGGAACAAAACTGTAAAGCAGAAAATACAAGAAACGAAAATCAGAGCCATAAGAATGTCAAAAACAATAGACCAACTTTCCTTATTTGGCAGCATGAGAAAGAAGCATAATATACTAAACAGAGACAATGCATAATTTGAAGTCCCGATTTCAAGTAAAGCAAGACTCAATGGAATAATTAATCTGGTCCAATTAACTGGTCATCATATATTATTTCACAGGACAGCCAACAAAACAAACCATGTGCTTGAGCTCTCTCTGTTTTTCCATTCATTCAGTGGTTTTACATTTGCTTATCACCTTAACAACAACATCAATATATTTCTTCATTTCGGGTAAGTTGCAAATATAATAGATCACACGTGTAAAAAGCAAATCCAAATTCTTGCTCAACAGAACACCAGAATTCAACTTCAAAATCTTCAATATCTAAAAAGATAAAGATTCCATAAAGACTAAAGCTTTTTCTATCCACTAAAGGGGCACAAGTTACGTAAATGCCCCCGTTAGAAATAAAAACTGCAGGCACAACCAGACACTTCCAATTACATCTGGACTTCAAAAATGTCAAAACCCACTACTTTCCCTTTTACATGTGATCTATAATGCTAATTACCGTATATGCAAAAGCATGTGAGCAAGTTACTGATGAGTGAATTCAGGCTTACCCAGAATTATCCAAATTATAAAATATCTACAGTATCTTATCCAGAAGGTCATATTCATATTAAGAAAAAAAAAAAAAAACATCAGCTAAGAAATCAACCAAATTAAACCCAAAAACAAAGTTGATCGCTCATGAAAATCCAAATTATAGCTCAAATTTTTCAGGATTTATTAAAAATGAAACTTCAAGATTGATTAATACACCGAAACAAATAACTTAACAAGCACAAAAGAAAAAAATGAAACATAAATAAATAGAGGCAAAAATAGAAGAATTACAGTGTATTGGCAAATTGAATATCAGCTTCAAGAGCCTTAAGAGAATCCTTAAACGATTTCCGCATTTTGCACTGTTTTCCTCTCCTAACCCACCCCACCAAACCAAACAGAACAAAACAACTCTTTCAAAACTCACCACCGTCCATTCAACGACTCCTCAACCCGACAAACACCATGGGAAAAACAGAGGAGAAGCTCATAACCAAACAATCCTTAAATTTAAAAAAGAAAAAGAAAAACACCAATTCACAGAAAGATAAGCAGAGCAGAGAGCAGGAAGTGTGAGCTTTACTACTTTAGTATTTCGCTTGGAAAACACGTAAGACATCTCTCGTCGGTTGAGTTTATTTTTATCTTGTTGTTTTTATTTACTCAATAATTTGTAGAAGAAGGATGGAGAGAGGTTGAGAACTATGTTAACTTACTAAAATAGCCTTAACTTTTCCTCGAAATCTATAAAGCTACCGGCTACCGGCTACAGGATATTTTTTGCTCGTAACATGTCAGTGATGGTTCTTATCTCACTGTAGAGTCTATTAGAGACAGTTTCTTTATCAAGCGGGGTTGTATTAGAAAACTGGTGCGTCAAAGCGTGACGTTAAAATTTTGCAGTATTTTACTGTTTCGTTTACACCAGTAACGTCTGATATAGCATCTAGTGACGCGTGGCGAGCATACATGATTCGATCCAACCGTTAATGCGGGTCCCACGTTTAGAAGCGCGACGTTTTCCTATTGGTAAATGAAATGGGCCCCACTTAAGGCCCAACCAAGTATTCCTACATCCACGCAGGAAAGCCTCCGAAGAAAAACTTTTCGTCTTATTGTAAAGTTCTAAATATAATTTTATTTATTTCATTCTTGAAAAAAAAAAAACACATACAAGCGCGTATATATATATATATATATATATATAAAATTTATTTGGTATGTTGTAATAAAAAAAAAAATTGGATCCATTCTTTTAATTTTATATATTCATCTACTATTCTTTATAAAGCTTTGGCAGAGTAAATAAATAATAAAGGCCAAATAATATCAGAAAGTCTAGATTTTGCCAATTTTATATTTTTAGTCAATTTTCAAAATTTTATAATTGTTTTAAACTATTTGTGGCTTCCGTCTAAAACTTATTGATTTGGACGTTAAAGCTTACGCACAGCACAGGCACAACTTAGTCAGTATTGAGTTGATTTTTACTAAAAAGCTATTAAATCAAAAGTAATTATATTAATTTTCAAAAACCACCAAACACCCATTAAAGTTAAATTCTTTATTTTCCATTAGTTTTTCTAAAAAGATAAAGTATACTTATTTAATAAAAGCTCTGTAATTACTAACTAAAAATAGAGTTACCACTATAATTAAACTAATTCAATAAAACAAAGGAAAAAAAAAATTTCCATATCAAACTGGTATCGACCCTTTGATATTTACTACTTGAATTAGGCTGAACTGAGACATTCAAATTTGCCATAAAAATCAGGAAGCCAAATAAAAGGATATATAAAATTAAAATATTTGTATATTAGAATTCACTTTATTTAATTTATGTATACATAAAGATCTCCAAGGTGAATTCATGGTATCATTTGATAAAATTAAAACAAAAATTGTGAAAATGGTCAAAAGTTCAATTTTTTTTTTTCTTTATCATTTGCTTAATCAATGGTGATTAAGCAAACGTTGGATTTGATTAACAGTCCAGTGTGATCAAACATTTATGACGTATTAGAGCTAATTCTCTCTCAAAATTTCCCATATATAGTAAAAAAAAAAAAAAAGAACTTGCATTTCTTACGTATGAAAAGCCATTAGAGGGGACAGAAAATCCAAACTCAAGTTGCATTTCTTACGAATGAGAGCAACGAAAAAAACCATTTGAAGAAAACAAAAGAATCAATGTCTCAATTAATCTACATTTGTCTCGTACAAAAATTAATCTAAATTTGTGATTGGTAAACTTTACATGTGACATTTTTATTTAAAAAAATAATCCATCCATCCCATTTTATTTGCATAGTTTGATAAAACAAGCAATGTTAACAATTTAATCAAAACAAATTATTTTGCTATTTTTTACCCTTAACTCACTAAACTATTAATAAAAATCTTTTATTTAATGAACAATCATAAAGATTATTATGCGAAAAATAATTATTTAGATATCTAAATTTAAAAACTTTGCAAATATTTTGAGACATTCAAAAAGCAATAACAAACAAATAAAATAAGACGGATGAAATATCTAAAATCCTATGAAAATATGACATTTTTTTATGTCTTAATTGTAATAAAATAGACGAGCAATATTGATTTGTATCATAGGTATGAATGAAGACTTAAACGCATCTATTACTTCCCATTTCTATTGAAATTGCAAAAATGGCTACAAAACTTTAACCATGAAAGAAACATCAACTCGCATCAAAATGCAAATTCCAATTTGAAAAAGGAGGTTAGACCAAAGACTTATCTTTGTGGAGCTTACGAGTCTGCCTTGACAATTGAGGCTTTCCAGTCAACTAGAAACATCTCTTCTAGCAAAACATGGAGCTCAGCCTCTTCAAATTTTTTTTTTTTTGTCAGGGTGGAACGACACGCATGAAGCTGGACCTTCTTTGAAGATTTTCACCAATAAATGGAACTACAGCCAAAGGGTTTTTGTTTTGCTGTTGAACATGGTAATGATACTTGGATTACCGATATTTGAAAATCAAAGAGCATCTAGTTCATCAATGGAGATATGTCTTGGGACTTTCAGATTTATTTGATGTGTCTTCCATCCTGCTACATCCAACTTCTGGATAAAATCTTCAAACCTACTTTCCATCTCTAGTAGACTTTGTGCAAGCTGATCAAATACATTAATAGAGCTTTTCCAGTTCTCATACAGCCAATAAGTCTGCCACACACTCCGTAAGACCGACATACTAGTAGCTCCAACCTGCAGCAGAACCTTAAGTTTGATCAAGTCGAAAATTTAATTAAACATTAGTCACTTGTATAATTCCAAATTATTGTCCTATGTTTGAGCACCTTGAATGACACAAACACCTCAAAGTCCCTTCTTTGTTGGTTTACCATAAGAAAATATTTTTCCTTTGCATATAGTTTTAAAAGTGTCTTCACCTGTTCGAACAAGAAAAAAGAAACAAAAAAAGATGAGGATACTTGTATAAATTCAAACTTGAGCATCTGAAGTACCATTATAAACATTTAGTTTAGTAAACATTCTTAATTGATAAAGATTTATTTCCCATCACAAGGTCCCAGGTTCAAATCCTAGATGAAGGATGGGAAGGGGAGAGCTACCTTGTATTATATGGCTTATTTCAATTCCAATGTACCAAAAACAAATTGATGAAGTTTTTACTATGTATAATTGTGTAGTCAACTTCTAAAATATAAAGCTCATTTCTTCAGGACTTTGATCCAGATGATCAAAACAAGGATTAATTGATGCCTTGACACTTCAGAAGGACAAAGTGCAAACGAGTGCAACTTAAACGGCAAAAGAACCTGGCAACATAAGCAGAAGTAGACCTCAAGAATTGAACTAATAACTTCATAAAGTAACTTTACTTTTGAGGAAGCAATCTATAATCCCTCTATTGAAAAAAATGACTTGATGACTTTTCTAAACATTGTTAATTTAGATTTGTGATTGCTGAGTGTTTTACCTCGATTATAGTTATTAAAGGCGTGCCCTATGGCTCAAGGGCTTGCGCCTCAAATGTCCTCAGGCGGGCAACCTCACTCAGGCAACTACCTTAGGGTAAAAGCATGAGCCTTTTTATATATGTAACCAAGTCATGCAGGGCTTTTCTTTCAATATAAATTTGTCTATCTAGCATCTGTTTACATAAAATAAATAGATTGCAATATGAAACCAATAATGTACTCTGTGATTCATCCTCGGCGACTTCATCTAGAGCTCACCTCTTTTCATTCAGCCTCCAGCTAGCAGCCATTCAGATACGTCTCTCTCAATTTCTCTTCTATTTCCTTCCTTTCTTCTCCCATGTTCTTGATTCAACTAGTTTGGGCTAAGGCTTGGTTGTTGTTGTTGTTCTTGATTCTACTCCATTCTATCTAAATTCCAATATCTTAAAATATATATGCTGCCGATTTTTGTTTCTGATTTGTGAGTGTTTTATTGGCTTTGCCACTTGAGTTACCTGAGTCCCAGGCCATGCTATCCAATGATATTGGAAAAATGGCAGCATAATGTAACAACTAGAAAGCCGGTCACCTTTGGTAAGGAGGGTGTAAGAACTAAGACACCGTCTGACAAAACAGCAGTTATGAAGGAATGAAATTGTCTTGGGACTTCAGCTTTAACAGCCAGTTTCTTTTAGCTTGAATTAAGGCTTCAAAGCCCCTCTGTTTGTAACTACAGAGGTAGGCAAACCTAAGTTTGAAAGCCCACCCTATAGATAGGAACTCCTATCGATGCAGTAATTGTCCTCTCTCGCTTAGTTCTAGGTATGAATACATCGAGGCCTTGTTTTTCCATTTATTTCTGATTTTTTCCCTTGATGCCTTAAAATATAATATTCAAATTTATATGTTTTACCTTATTTTATTTTATTTTTACTTTTGCACCTCACCGTGCTTGGGCACGCCTTCACCCAAAGTCTAGCGCCAAGGTTCCGGCAGCCCTTTGAGCCTTAGTGCGAGTTGTGCCTTTAATTACAATGGGCCCACTACATGAATGAAACCCATCTCATTTAGTTGTGGAGAAAGTACTCTGGATATAGCCAAGTCTTTTCCTAAAAAATAATAATAGCCGAGTGGCCAAGTCCACAACTAAATGAGATGGGTTTCATATACCCTTAAGGTACGCAAACAAATTTAATCTTTTTAAGCTGCTAAATAGTTGCTGTAAATGAAAATACACCTTGGTAACAGATCTGCTGCTGCCGACCATCTCCTCTAAGGGTACACCAAAATTAATCCGTGGCATCATGAATGTTTCCCATGATAAAATATTTTCTTCTCGATTACAATCAACACATCCTGAAACAAATATATCATGCCGCATACTGTAAAATGAGATAGCTTATATGAAAAAGAGACTTGTAAAATATGGAGTTACCTAAAACAAAATTGTGTAAAATATGTGATTTCACCAGTAAACGAGCCCGCTTGAGATTTATCTGCGTAAAAGGTTCAGCAGAATGAAATGCCATTAATGGTCAACTATAAACATGTCTTTCAAATCCAACGACCACCACCATCACCACTGTTTTTTTTTCCTTACATTAATTAAGTTTCATCACACTTCATTAAGAATATGAATGCATCTATCCTCTGACAAGAGGATGTCCAACTAAAGGAAAAAAGGATCTGACTGTACAACATTCTTACTGTGTCAAACCGTAGAACTGAAAGTGATAGATAACGTAACCAAAGGTGCAGAAGCCGCAAGCTCATCCATGTTGATGCCAACAATGGAAAAGATTTTACGAGGCCAGGTGTATCCTGCACTTATAATTGTAAAACTTAATGCATAAAAAGTGTTGTTTGTTAAATAAATAATAATAATCAAGAGTATAAGGAGAAACATCAAGAAACTAGAAAAATATACCAGGATCAATATGCCAAAACCAAGGCCAAGCAACTGAGCAACTACTTCCCAAACTTCCTCCTGATGAACAAATCTTCAAGTAAGCATTCTTTTGTTAGAAAAGCTTATACACCATGCATTCAACCAAAAAATATTAGTTAATGTAACAACCTACGCCTTCTTTTTTCTTCCCTATATGCATTCATCCAACAGAGAGGCAGCAACCTTGGAAGACAAAATGATAACTTCTTTTAAACATCAAGAATTTTCTCTGTTATTTCCATTCAATGATTAAGATAAAGCTTAACACTTGTTCTGACAAAAATGCCCCCAAAAAATAATATTAGAGTTGAAGCCAATGAGTAGATTAATATTTAGTGTAAAAAAATGACCTACGATGCATCACACAATATCATAACTTCATAAGTCAAACAAGTACTTCAAACCATGAGAGTTTGCTTTTCCCACAACAAAGCAGATTGCACCTGAACTTTGCAGTTCAAATTGATATCTTCGATCCACAATAAAATTTTAGTCATTGTTTTGGACCACCACCAACAAGTTTGAAGATTTTAGGAGCAGTGTTCTTCAACAAGATAGCTGAATTGCTTCGACCAAATGGTCCAAAGTTCGAACTCTTTAGCTAAAATTTCAGCACAAAGTTGAGGCAGTTCTTTACTACTACTGAAAGATTTGTCATTATTCATCTTTCAGCATTATAAAACACAGTATTATTGATGCTAATGTATGATTCTTCCTGGCTTGTCTTTCCTCCATACCCAGTAGCATGCCTGTAAAAATTTCTAAAATGGGTTCAAACTAAGTTGGAGTGATACCACTTCATCTAAGGCTATCATTTTGTTTTGGCAAGTGATACTCCCCCCGAGAATTCATTGGTTTGCACCCATGAAAATGTTGTGGGTATGCTATAGTGTTAACCACACTGTTTCATCTAGCAGGA
The DNA here is from genome assembly GCA_947857235.1 of Jatropha podagrica. Taxonomy (NCBI): domain Eukaryota; kingdom Viridiplantae; phylum Streptophyta; class Magnoliopsida; order Malpighiales; family Euphorbiaceae; genus Jatropha; species Jatropha podagrica. Next base: position 13,659 of record CANUEP010042487.1, on the reverse strand, counting down.
TGAAATAGTTTAATTGATGACAATGGAAAAATCATTTTCTCAAAAACATTTCAAACATGTTTCATGAATCATGAATCCCGAGGTAGAAATGGTTGAAGATTAACAAGGCTGGAGAAGTCTGACTACATCTGTTGCCCCATAATTTGTAACAGGGAAGAAATTATTGACACAAAAAGAAAAATGAGATAAATGCTTTTGAAACTACAATAATGACAACAAAATAGCCACATTACCACTACAATTGTAGAAAATTATATAGGTTTTGCCCAGCATATCCTATGATCAAGGCAAAATTATCAGTTTATGCAATGATTGGAAACACAAATCATTATAAAATTGTGGAGACGTGACAAACAAATTAATCAACAAAGAACATAAAATGCAACACACCTTTGCAGCTACCTCTCCTAGATTTCCTGAGGTTGCAAAATGGTTCTGAATTACACGGAATGAGGGATCTTTTAATCCTCTTGCTACAGCCTGTTTGAATGCCAATCTCCAACAAATCAAGTCAGCTCTTGAGCATATCAAATCAGTGACTTTCATCACTACATAAAGATGGAAAGCACAGAAAATGTAGACAAAACAGATAGAGCTGCTTCTATTGATTATATGTCCGCCAGTTAATCAACTGAACCCTATGTTGCACAGACATTGACATGTTGCATGGATGTATAATCATTGAGTTCTTAAAAATTCCGCATCAATGATATATCTTATGAAGAAATTATACAAAGTAATTCAAATTAGTATGATCTTCAAGAGTTGAAGACAGTAATTGAATAAAGGAAAACAATAATACATGATTCTTCTAATTATCTTAGTTTACTCTCAGACAAATAAACTGTTCATCTATGTGTCAATAGTATACACAGACCATACCTTTAAAGCATTTTACAGCTAAATTAAATCGTTGAATTGATTGTTTTCAGAATACAGAACTCACTTGGTGGTCCCCTGTTATTCTCCTAATACCTACATTCCTTGTAAAATGCCACCCTTTTTTTTTTTTAGCGACAATAACATTTTTTCTAATTCAGCAAAAACATGCACAGTCTGTCATTGGGATTAAGATCAAAATCCAAAATTGGAACATGATATTTCACAGTATGAAATGTAATTTACATGTTCACGATGCACTGAGGTGTTACATTTCTGCTCACCCTTGACACATCCTGCTTTTTTTTTGTTTGAGATCCTTGTGCTATTAAAAGAAAGCAGAAGTTGCTGGGAAACAACGTGGGAAACATATACAAAAAGCATATGATTTATGTAATGCGGAACAATTTAAACAATGATGAATCATGTGCAGTATACATAAAGAGCTTTAGAAAAGAATACCTTGGTAAGATTTCCAAGGGAAGCCAACGGTAGGAAGTAGCCAGGATACACTTGGGTGGTTAGATCAAAGATGCTGCAAATGATCGAATAAATAGTCCTATTTTCAGATTTAATATGGAAAAGCCAACACTTCAAGTCTGTTAATTTTTTGAACTTTGATTATCAAGCCCTGTATCTTATAACACGTTCTTAAACCCTCTTAGTTTTTTTTCCCCAAGGAAGAACAAAGAGTTGCAATCTAGTGTTATATTCTTGTACAGAATACAGATGTGGTGCATCAAATAATACAACATCTATATATATGCATACCAATCAATTCAAATTTGATTTGGTATCCTCAAGTTGAAAACCAAACAGTAAACTTTTTTTTTTTTTTCAAATCGAGCAAAACTGTCTTAAGGGGTTAACCAAACAAAACTGCCAAAATTGGTTTGGTTTGTTTCAGTTCAGATTGGTGGTTCAGACAGAACAATGCACATTCTGAGCACTCAAGGATTATTAGCAAGAACATCAGATTCCTTCAAGAGCATGTATGTCTGTGTTTAATGGATATGAAACTTTGACTTTATAGTCTCAAATACAAAGTACGCTCTCAGCGAACACAATTTAAGTTGGAGATCTAAATAGCCTAGCCAAAGATTTAGGAGTTTAAATATGAGATTTCCATTTCATTTTTATTTCTAATTCCTACAAATAGTTTAAACCACAGACCTTCCTGCACTGCCAATGAAGTCTGCATACATGCGCCATTGTTTTGGATCATCATCAAAAAGATTTCCAAACCGTCCACCTGGATAAGTTGAAAGAATTTGGTACTAAACTTCCTGTTTTTGGTATATAATTTTTTTATAAAAGAAAAAAATAATACCAATGAATAAACGTCCTAGAGCTCCGATGCCATCCTTTGACACCCATCTGCAGAAAACAATCGCAAAACCTATGACTTCGTCCAATAAAATGCTAATTGCATAAACTTTACAAATAGACTATAATTTGATATATCCAATATACAATAAGCCAACCAAGACAAAGATTCACCTGATGGCAGCAGCAGAAGCAGCAGCTGTAGTACCTGTGAAAGAGCCAACACCAACAGCCTGTATATATATTTTCATAATGATTCAGCCTGTATGTACTAATTGTGGTGCATAGAAATTGAAATGAGTATAATTGTGCATATTTTCATAATTAAAAATGCACTTGAAATATGGAGATAGAATTTCAATAAAAACTTCATTAAGTATCATATTGCATTTATATGAACCATAACATAGCTTGCAAATTCTAGCAAAATGAAACTAGTCAAGGAGTCTTATGCCTAGAAAACATACCCAAGGAAAATTAATGGCCTGAGTTAGATTGACATGCCTTGAGAAGACTTGATGTGACTAACGTGTGACAGATCCACCCAGTAACATTGGTAGGGAACTGTAATAACATGTACTGCAAGTAGTCATCTGAAACTGATCCTGCATTTAGAGGGAAGAAGGTTAAGTAAAAAGTTAGTTGTAGGAAATATGAAACCCATAGGTTGAACTCTAAGAGATATAACGAATACAAATGAAAAATAAAATAATTGTAAGAAATTTTCATCTCATGTAGTAAATAGAAACATGGCATGGCAAAAAAGTTTCAAATATCTGGAACTAGAATGTGTTGGGAAATTATTTAAAAGAAATATGATAACAAATAAATTAATAGAGCCAAAAAGAAAAAGAAAAAACACGAAAAAAAAATTGAAACAGACACCAGTTACCTGAGAAGCCTGCAGGTAGAATAAAATCTTTGACAATATGTGGAAGCCATAATAATTTTGTGCCAGACGAATGTGATTTTTGGGAGCTGCTATTTTTGGCACCATGTTCCTCGAGAAAACTTTTTAATCGCAAGTCATCATCTAACATGTATCTGTTTGTCAATCAAAGATTCAAGAGAAACGACTCATATGCAAAGAAAAAAAAGATACAAATAACACATTTTGTTTCAAAGTAATGCATTATGAATCATTACTCAATGAATCCATCCATCCATCAAGAAAAGAAAATCAACATTTTTCTCCTGTAACAAGGAAAAAAAGATATTGACTTGCTAAGGAGGGGAAAGAAAACATCATTCACCCACAAGTTAGATTAGTGAGTTTGTCTTTGCACATATTTCAAATTCATCCTCATTTTCATCACATTTACTATTCAAGTGTAAATTTTGGCATGTTTCAATAGTAAGCAATTATTCTATACATACTTAATCATCACTAAAAGCCTAGAGCAAAGGCTGCATACAATCTGCAACTCTTATGTGAACTAGTGAATGTAAACCATTGTTTGATCATGGCAAACATTTTTACATTTGTCATTGATGAATCTAGTCAATAAATAAAACTTAAGTGCTAGAAACTCAATGAAGCTAATAAATTGAAATCTTATCATTTTTTTTAAGTTCCTCCCAATCCAATCACAAAATTATTACACAAAAGAGAGAAGAAAAGACATCCTTATTTTAATTAATACCAAAAACCTATTTCAATGTAACCTAATCTTGTTCTTAATCTTTAACTAATTATTTGAATAAAAGAGCACTAAGATTAAAAATTTCGACAAAACAATTAAGAAATATTAGATAAAAATAAAGAAATAAATACAATAAAAGTAAAACCCGAAGACAAAAGAGAGATTATACAGTAATGACCTTCTAGCAGTTCCATTGCTATATCTCTCCACCAAAATCACATTCGATTTGCAATGACCCCTGTACAAGCAAAAAAAAATCAGTATACACTCTTTTGAGCTGCTAAGTATAAGAATAAAATAAAATTCAAATTGCAATTCCAGGTCCTCTGCTGTTCTCAGAACCAAGAGTATAAAATCCATTATACCGAACAACCTAAAAGTTCGATTTGCCTCTTATAAATTCCTTAAGAGAGTACTTCCACGCATTTTCTCAGCAAACGACATGTGAACGTGAAATGTAAAAGTTAGGCATGATGAAGCGGTTACCCCGAATTGCTGGCCTCATCGTCAGCTTCTCCCTCTTGAACTCTGGACTCTACTGAACAACAGAGAATTTGAAAACGGCTTGCTTTGGTTCTAATGTAAGGTTCGAGAGCTGGTGCAGCGAACGAGAACTGGAAAGAGTAAGCCATCCCTTGCAAAATGTCGCGTTAGTGTCTGTAACTAAGTAGAAGTCGTTAAAAGAGAAGGCGCTTAGTTCCCTTACTGTCCATCCCATCACTTTATTTTATGATGGATTATCCTATTAGTAATATCCATCCAGTAGACAACTACACTCGTCGAGGAGAGGATATCATTCACCCTTTAATCATTTTTTTAAAATCTTTAAACACTTTAATTTATAAAATTACTAATTAAATACTTAATAAAAAATTAAAAAAAATTTAAAATTATTATTTGAAAAACTATATTAAGTACACATCAATCCAATATTTATATTTAAAAATAAAAAATCTTAAATATAATATTATTAAAATTATAAAATTCAATTACACAACAGCTCATTTATAAAGTTTGGAATAATACAAAGTCAAATTTATAAAGTTCAGTAACCAATTTATGTATTTGCAAATTGTAAACCACACAATTATTTTTGGACACCCACCGAGGAACATGGAACTATAATTTTGAGATATTGAGAATATTAAACGTTTTATTTCGCATATAAAATCATTTTATTAAAACACTCTAACTATTAAAATTACATCATTAAACAATAATTAAATGGTTGAAAACAAAAAGTTATATCAACCATATATTAAATTAATATTTTAACTTATTAAAAAAATTAATATTTTAATTTTAAAAATTATCATTGATTGTGTGAAGAAATGTACATGTTACCAAAATTTGTTGCATTCCTAAATTTAGAACCATAAAATTTTTCCTTTAAATACGTGAATGAATCCATATATTTGACCTTGAAATTTTGTTTCTTTAAAAAAAATAAAAATAAAAGTAATATGATTTTAAAATGATTCAAATTGAAATATAAATAGTTACCATTTTATAAAAGTTTGAGTTTTAGTTGGAATTTTAATTTCTAAATATTTAACAACTTAGTCCATATAGAAGTTTAATTTGATAACGAGTGCATGTGAATTGCATGCTAAATATATAATAAGCAGATTGCACAATTTCACCTCCCAATGTTAGATAAATTTTCGTGTTATTCTGAATTTTAAAATAAATTTTTTGGCACTTTGAAGTTTAATTTTTTTAATAATTTCACATTTTTTTGCATTTAAAAAAATTATTTCTCAAAATTTTTATGTATAAAATATTAATTTGATATGTGATTAATATAATTTTTATAATAATAATTTTTATATTTTTTAATTATCTAAGTGTTTAATTCATTTAATTGTATAGGTTGATGCGTTTAATTTAACCGATTTAATTTTATAAGTTAAAGTATTTAAAATTCAAAATAAAAGTTGAAGATACCATAAATTTTTTTTATAAAACATACGTAAATAAATTTATGTATTTATATAAAAGTACATGTCTATGTTGCATGGATGTGGAAAGGAGGAACAATTTCGTAAATTAGACGTGACACGGACAAACAATTTCGTCAATTCAAGAAATGAAATTAACAACAAAACACCTTTTATGCATCAATTGCATGTCAAAATAAAAAGGGAGCACGTAAAACAAAATGACCTATAGCGGCCTTCTCTCTTCTTCTCCTTCTTTTTTCCTTCTGATTCTGCTATTTGTCAACAAGAAAAGAGAGAAAACAAACCAAGAAAGATGAAAAATCTAAATATCCTCCAAAACTTAAAAAAAAAAAAAAAGAAAAGAAAGAACGTTTCTCTCTTGCTCACGTTCATTACTGTTTCAGTCAAAAGACAAAATATGTCGGTGCTAGCTACGTTATTAGAAAGGGCTTGAAAAATGCTGGTGCTTCTGTATGTGTTGAGAAGGGATCGCCCAAAAAGGCAGTTTACATGTTTGATGAAATGACGGAAAGAAACAATTTGGTTTAATTAAAATTAGATGAATTTGTGAAACCGTTTATGAATTGCTGGAGAATTGACTTCACGTTTATATCGTTACCAATATTTGCAACTTCAGAAACAAAAATAGGTTTATCACGTGTTTATAAATAGTTTAACTGTAAATATTTAAAAGGAGAAGAAAAGAAATAAGAAGAAATGGTAGCCTGACTAGCATAAATGAATGTTTACAAAAGAATAATAGCATTTCACTGGCAGCTGAACTCACAACAGAAAACTCCTACACAAAACCACCTACTTCTAATGTGACATGACGCCCAAAAGAAAAATAGGGCGGGAGAATATTTGTAGACAACAACATAAACGTGTCTCACTTCAGGATTGCTTCAAATATTGGGATTCTGGCTTTGTTTCTCACGGTTTTCCTCCACAATTTTCTGAAACTCTTTCTCACCGACTGAAATTAGACGTTTCATCATGTCAAAGGTAGTAAGCCTAATGCTGCAGGGAAAAAGAAAATAAAAGAGATTTATCAGCCTAATCACATCCATTTTGCAATATTCCTTGTTTTCCAGATGTCCGAAAAATAAAAACAAAAGCAACAAACATTTTCGATTAGCCTCAGGTCCTCAGATATAACCTGGAACAAAAGCCTTGCTGGCAGGGAACTGAACTGGGAGAACCTATTTCAAATCCCATTCTAGGAACCGGAAAGTACTGGGAGTGCAGACTGGAAACCAGTTGGAGCCCGCTGGAACTGGCTAACTGGAGAGCCTGCCAGCACTGACAGTTTGGTTCCAGTTCCAGAATTTTGGTTGGCCGTAATCACTATCACACTATCAAGTATGTCTTCCTCAGGAAGAACCAAACAAGGTATATTCCCAAATCAAGGATTAGAAGGGCAAGGCTAAAGCTTATAGGTTCCGAACAAAACAAGGTATCATATTGAAGGATCCTCAAAATGCAGAGACATCAAACAATGGAAGTGTTTGTGGCTCACCTGCTGTTTGGTAGGTTCTTCAATGCATTTGGCAAAAAACCCCTATACAGGCCAATAATTCCATCACGTTGGATAATTCCTGAAACACAAAATTAGACTCACAATCCATTAGAATCAAAATTTAACCTCCCCCTAAAAATGACCCAAAGAAAAAAAGAATTGCACAAGGAAACTTTCATGATCTATTGAGTTATGTAACATCAATAAATACATGAAATAATCCAAGAGGACAAGTCAAAATGGGGTAGAGGCATAGAGCTGCATGAAAAATGCAAGAGATAATGTGCAGTTCCATAAACTGGAAATTCATTAATGAGTTGATAACTGGACATTTTATAAACTGCATTATATACAGAAACTTGAGAGACTATATGCACAGAAGCATGCTGTCTAGACATTGTCCTAGTACATTTTTTCTATTAAACAATTTAAGCAGAAAGCAATTGAGATTATCATACACTGTAACTAGGCCTTAACTAGTAGACACGAGTATTAGCTCGAGTGATAAAGTGCTGGGGTGTGGTTTGGACCATAGTTTGAATTCCTATAAAGCAAAAACTTTGATTAACAGGAAAAACTGAAAAAGCAATGTGCTGAATCTTTCATGATTGATGGTCTTTTTATTATGCCAAATATCAATATTAACCGCTATGTCTTATCCCTTTCTAGCATTCTTTTGATTTGTGTTCAATCCTTGAACTCCTTATGGGCACCTTCTCTTTATAATTAGGCTTGTTTACTAACATGTAAATTCCTTGTAAACCAATAAATTTATATATTACCAATATACTATGAAAGAAGAGACATTACGTGTAGAAATCTTTACAGTAATATCTGACAAGAAACAGAACTTGCCGCACATCTATATTCCATATATTTATGTCAATTACCTGGAAAGGCATCCAAAACAGTCTTGTAGGGTGTTCCCTTCATTTGCATTTGTCTTCTTATTGTGTCTAAAGGATAGCATGTGAGTGTTGCAACAGCAGCAGATACCACAGCTGTGATTAGAGATGATTGAGCCTTCTGTCGATATTTCTCTGGCAAGGACTTCTTAACTCTGTCATCGAAAGAGGATCAATAAGACACCAAGCTTCTTCTCTTTCAATAAAATGCTTAAGGCATTAGTGAACTCACAAGTCAAAAATGCAAAAGTTCACAGCAATATATGGGGCAATGCCAATAAGAGAAGGCCCAAGACCATAATAAAAGGATGCAACTCCTTCCTCACGTAACATGTTGAAGGCTATCTGCATAAACCATTAAAATCCGCATTTGTAAAATGAAGCATCTATCATAATCAAAATTTATGCTGTCAAACATACCTCAGACATATTCCGATATCCTGGTTCAACTGCTAAGCGTAATCTCAAAACATCCAAAGGGTATGTTACCTAGATGAATAAAGGAGGTTTAAGAAATAAGAAAGAAAGAAAACTAATATTCGAATGTGCATATACTACATGTAAAACTGATATGAGTGTCAACTGACAAAAAGAGCGATATATTGAGATGACTATGCACAAAGTAAATTCTTAAACCAGACAGAGTTCACACATCATCTTAAACTTGAACAAATTATCCTTAAGGTAAATCAATTGAAGCACAAGAGGTAGCAATCCATCAACAGAAAATTCTGCATTTGCATAACTAACTTACAAAAGTGGATGTCATGCCTGCACAAGCACCTGCGGCAAGTCTTCCAACAACAGAGAGCTTACCATCCTTTCCTGTAAACAGTTTCTATAAAACCAACACATCAGCAAAATGTCAGTCAATTGTCCTTCCAAATGCATATAATGTTGTCCTCCAATTTGATTAAAGACATTTCAGTCTCACCTTGTAAGTCTCATAAGTAAAGAGCTGGACTGCACTATAAGGTATGATCCGAATCACCTGAAATTTTTAGCAGATATTCTAGATAGAAAAGTAAATCTTGACTGCCTATTTAGGAAATAAGAAAATTCTAAAATATAGAAAGAAAGTGAAAATTGGAAAAGGACCTGAGGAAGGTTTCCTTTCCAGTACCCTTTTAATCCTGCTTCTTTTCCTATCAATGTTACGGCCTGCGGTCCATTGTATAACAAGACACCACATAAAAATGCTAACCTTGCATTTACATGGACGGATATGAAATTCACAATACATAGATTCCTTTTGATTAACTAGATACATAGATTAGAATGTGAATGAAAATTCCATTAGATGGATTTGAAATACATATTTAGTACGTTCTCACTACAGATATGGAGATAATAAATTAAAGCCTTAACTAACCTTTAAATTATATAATGTCTAAATCTCACATTCCAAATTCTTCCATCCAAACATAGCATAAAACTTGACAGATAACACTTTGGTGAACTCTGAATTACCTCAATGAAACCAATTGCCTTCTTAGCACTTTCTTGCCCAGCCCGCACACCATGAGTCTGTCAACACATCAAATAATTAAAATCAATTAAACCAGAAAAAAAAAAAATTGAATCTCTACAAAATATTAAGATTTTTACATTTGGTATACAAAATTTTCCTCATTTCTTCAGTAAACAAGTAAAAAAATAAAGAAGACTGGAAGTTATCATGAGACAGAACAAGACAAATATCGACAACGTCAAAACCGAAGCTACATTTAAGCAATAGGCATAAACTTAACCAAAATTGAGGGTGCTTAACAAAACAACACCTGCATAAGGAGCTTGATACGGTCGAGGGGAGCCGTAACTGTCTTGGCCGCAGCTCCAGCGATTGCTGCGGCAACGAAAATCGCAGCGTCTCTCGGCACATAGTTAAGTGCAGCCAACGGATGTTTCAAAAGCTGAGCCGAGCTCGGCGCAAACTCAAATTTGTCTACCTTCTCTACCATTGAAACAGAGGCAAATTTACGGAAACTGCCGTTACAACCACCACCACCACCATCGATACAGCAGCAGAGATGAGCGGTCTTCCATAGAGGGCTATGGTCGTCACTTTCAACGAGACTGTATGATGACGTTTTGAGGTTCGCTTTGCTTTTTAAAGTCAAACTGACTTTCTCTTCTCTCATGGTTCTGTTGAAATTTTTACGGGTTGGTTAGGAACAGAGAAAAGATAAGGCAGTTAAGTGCAAGCAGAGAGCGAGGAGCGGCCAACTGCAACTAACTTGTGAGGATCCGCATCTTGCTGTTTTATGTCTCAAGTTTTTTTAATTTGATTTAGTGCGCACTGGGCTATGGAGGGAAACTGAAGCCCATCGTATGATATTTTCCGAACCGAAGTTTGTTGGGCCCACGTCCTTTAACAATGTGGAGGTGGACTTTAAAAAGCCTTTGGCCCACTTCCCTGTTCCAATTACTCCAACATACATAAGCCTATAAATCCGTACAACCATTCTCAGTTGCTTGAATAGGGGAAGAAAGAAAATAATAAATTAGAAACTTAAGGTGCAGTTTATTTTCGATTGAATTTTTTATTTTTCATTTTTTTTCTTTAAAAAAAAATAAAATCTATTTGTTTAATTTTTTTTTTAACTCTTTTCCTTTACTTTTGAGAAAACTGTTTTTTTTATGAAACCACAAACAATGATTTACAGAATTGTAATTTCTGCTTTTAATTGTACATTTCTAATTTTTTTTATTTTTAAAAGATTTATTCTCATAAAATTATTGTCATTGTTATTATTATTACTATTATTTTCTTTATCTATATAAATCTAATGTCATTTATGTATCTAAAATATATAATTATATATTTTTATCTCTATTCAAATTTTCAACATTATTTATTCTACCTCTTCTTTATTTAGTATTATTTTTATATTTATTATTATTATTTTCTCTATCTATATAAATTTAATGTCATTTAGTATTATTTATTTATTATAACATTTAGGTATTCAACATAATAATGAATAGTTATTGTGACATTGAAATTTTAAAATTAAATTATAAAACATTTTTTTTATTTCTTTTGAAACTTTAGATTTTTCGAAAATTTATTATCAACTAAAATCTTTAATAACTTAATAAGAAAGAAACTTGATAAATAGAAGAATTTTTCATATCATAAACCAAAATAATAATAATAATAATAATAAATTTTAGAAAAAATATAGTTTTTAAAAAATAGTAATAAAAAATGAAAAACTGTTTCGTGTTTTAAATAAATAAAAAATTCAAAACAAACAACACCTTAAATTATTATTATTATCTTTGATTTATTTATTTAATTTGAAATTTAGATTCCATTTGTTTTCAAAAAATTATTTATTTATAAAATATTTTTCATATTTTCTTATATTTGAAGTGCTCAGAGAAATTAACTAACCATATTTTTTAAAAAATATCATAATTATGAAGAAATTTGTCTTGTCGTTAACATACTTTGCTTGTTTCCAATTTAAACAGTTAACAAAATAGTCAACAAAAGAAAAAATTTCCTAATTAAAGAGAAAATTATTTTAACAGAATATATTTTCTCTTTTTTAAAAAAATAAATTTATTATAATCTTAAAAATACAAATTTATTAGTTCACCAATCACACGTAGTCACCAGTGTATGGGTATCACCCGCAATCATCACAATCGGACAACACAAATTGTATTGTTTGAAAAATATTTTCTAAAAATTACTTTTTTTTTTTTTAAATAAACGAACCTAAAATTTTAAAGTGTAAAATATGTTTGCAATGATATTTATTTTAGATTAACCTAAAATTTGTCATATTTAAGCTTTGAAAAACTTGATTGAATTTCATTTAAATCTAAATTCATTAACATTTTATTATTCGAAAATAAATTTTAATTAGAGATATAAAAAATATTGTAATTATTTGTAATATTATTTAGGGGTGAGCACAGGACCAATTCGGTCGGTTTAAGTAAAATTTTTAACTGAAATAAATTAACTTAAATTTTTTTATTTAATCGAATTAATTTTTTGACCGAATTAATTGAAACCATTAACCGAATCGAAATTGAAGAAAATAAAAATTAAACTAACAAATTGAATTTAATTAAAATTTATAATTATCCGACTTTAACCGAAATAAAAATTAACCGAAGTTATTAATCACTGTCTTATTCAAATCAAAACTGAAATATTTTTAATTTTTAATTTTATTATTTATTTAACCAAAATGCCATAGTTTTGAGGTCCAGTTAATTTAATTAATTCGGTTTTAACTTTTAACTAATCACCAAAATTTTAATTTTCTTTAACTGAACTTTTAACACAACTTTTATTCACCAAATCAAATTGGTCAAATCAACCAAATTAATCGAATTAACTGAACCGAATGCTCATCTATAATAGTATTTAGATATCACAATAAATTAAACCATATATATATATATATATATATATATATATATATATATATATATATTAAAATGACTTTGTTTTTTTTTTTTTTCCTTGAAACTTTTTGTTCTCATGGAATATATGTTTTGCCGAACTTTTTATTCTAAACAGAAATGGCATAGTAGAACAACTAATTCAATTGCAAGCTTAAACAAAACTGTTTAAACATATTAATTTTAATCAAGAGCACAGAAAAACCCAAGTGCCAGAAAAACTCCTCTCTATATTGGCATACAAGAAAATCACACCCAGTTACAATATCTATACAATATATATATAACATATAGATGTGCTATGCAGCCTGTCTCCACAAAGCAGCAAATTTTGAAAAATCTTCCGTTTCACCTCTGAAGGCATGCATGGCAACCATAATCATAAATAAAACAGAAAAATGCTTGTTTTCCAGCAGCTGATGGACATGGATCGATCCCGGCGGTTTCAATGAAGATGAACGAATAAGAAATGCATACAATCTGTCAATATTTTTCAACGCAAAAATCCCAATTGAAGCAGCCATGAACTTGAAATTGAGGCCAGACCCTGCATTCACATGAGACAAAAAGTTAATTAGATATGCACATATAACTGTATATATATTGATCCATTGGAGAAACTGGGACTCACACACACACACATATATATATATATTAAGCTGCGAGGACTATTCCAGGTGCTGCCTTATTTCCGAAATTGATGACATTTCCATGGCCTGGAATGAGTAAATCAATATTAATTATGTTATAAAATGGGATACATTTTAAAACTTTAAGGTAGCTTGAAATTGTTAAATTAAGACAGAAGCAAAGTTCTTACTAAGTGGTGTTTTCAAAACAAAAAAGCAGGCTCCGATGACAAAATAGCACAGCAATAGAGCTAATCCTTTCAAGTAATGAGAAGTTCCATCCTGTAATTAATGGAAGAAAGGAATTTAATTAATTTCAATAACAATAGAAAAGAAAAATTGAACTTTTTCTTTTTTTTTTTTTTTTTTTTTTTTTTTTTTTAAAAT